>VDFB02148665.1:0-20528 GCA_007258455.2 Sequoia sempervirens | reverse complement strand
TAGATTTGAAGTAAGATAATTTATTGATTATGCAATGAAAAGACCTAAAAATGATGTCTTTTCTAAATGAAAATTTGAATTCAAACAATGCACTGAATTTGAAAAATTAGCCTTAATATAAATGATTTAAAAAAAAAAACCAAATTGGAAACTAAAACAACAAACTAAATGCAGGAATACAAAATGAAGAGACAGTGTTTTTGATGCTCAGAAATGTAGAAAAATCCCCGATCAGGGACTCATTCACCCATGGGTGAATGGGTCTCACTTCAGGGTTTTGAAAAATCAATTTACAAAGTTCTAAGTTGATACTTATGTTTTTCAGGTTCTGGTTTCAAACAGGTGGTTACAGTTTCAAATTTTTAGAAAATTAGATCTAAATGCAAGTGCAAAATGGTGTTAAATGACAAGAAAAAAGGCATAATTTGAGATGCAATTTTGATTCAATTTTTTGATGTAAATGGTTGATCATGCAATGTTATTTAAATACTATAGAAAATTATTGAGATTTTTCAATTTTCTAGATTTTAAAGAATGCAAAAATGTAGACCTAAAACCCTAAATGAGATGCAAATCAATGTAATGCAAATCCTAGAGCTAGGGCTAAAATGGACTCCAAAATAATTTTTTTATGATGCTCAAAAGTTAGGTTCACCAGAATGAAATATAAAAAAGAAGGGTTTCCCAAAATGGAAAGGTAAGTCAAGAGGGTGATAATAGACCCTATCTTCATATTTTCATTAGGAAATGAGATCCCCACAAATAATTGACTAACAACCTTTAGGTGAATCAACTCAATGTGAGAATCTTCATATTTCCTTATGCTTTGAGGATGGGGTAAAGTTCAAACAACACTTTTGGGAGAAAAAATAAAAATAGAAAATCAACCTAATTATTTCAATTAAAACTTGAAACAACAATATAAAGCTCAATATTGACAAAAATATAAAACTTATTGTAGATCTGAGAAGGGTAGAATGTTGTTTACCAATCACCAAAAATATTTTTTAAGAGGCTGTTACACACTCATTCACCCATGGGAAAATGGGTCTTTTTTCAAGGTTTTCAATTAACTTTTGAGATCCTTTGATACCGATTTGTAGCCTTTGATTTTTCCACGTTTCAGTGTCAAAAAGTCAAAAATCAGATCTGTGGGTGAGATTCCATGATTTGACAACTTTGACAACTTTTCCAATCTTGCACTTCAAGAGATCTTCAATCCTTCTTCAACCTAAAATTTGCAACACAAACAAAAGAGAGAAAAATTGTTTTTTTTTAGTGAATGGGGGTTTACCTTGGTCAAACCCCATGGTAATTAAACCTTGAATTGAAATAATGAAAGCATGAAAGGAATGAAGAATGGACAATGTTAAATGTTGCAATTCAAAAAAACCTTGAATAAACCTTTGTAATGGAGATCTTGGAAAGTCTGCAACTTTCATGAAATGGATTCAATGGATGTGGATCTTGATGCTTGAGATAATGTTTTAAATGATTGAACTTGATCTTGAAACCTACATCATAATGTTAGCTCCAAAAACATGCATGATGCAAGAAGACTTTGACATGATGATTGGATCTTGATAGCTGCAATAAATCATTGACAATTCTACTCTTAAATTCTCTTGTTCATCAAATTTTCTCTTGTAAAATTTCTCTTCAAAATGCTCTTGAGATATCTTGAAATATGCTAGGTGAAACTTAGAAAATAACCTTGTATTTATAGGCATGTATCCTTAATTTCTCGAAATTCAAATATTACAAGTTGACATTGAAATATGGATTCGAGGACCTTAAAATAGTGCCAAAAAATTATTTTAAATTTAGGTTGAAAGGCCTAGGGAGGACCCATTTTCCCATGGGCGAATGGGTCTGAGGTCCCTAGCCGTGGAACATACATTGCTCAAGGTAAAGTTTTATTATTTGCATTAATTATTGTTGGGTTTCCCCTACAATTTTTTTTTTTTTAGGCTTGTAAATGAATAATAGGGATTATTAAGGCCTAATTAAGCTCAATTTAATTAGGAGGACCAAACAAAGTGTGAAAGTATAAAGGGACACATTTTTCTAACCTACAACTTATAAGTTTGAAAATAATATTTCTAAAAATTTGGAAAAAAAAATCTTATAAGGCTGAGAATAACAACTACTTTCATAAGAAAATATGGTCTAAAAGGTTGAACACATTATAATGTATAGCTTTAACATTTAGGGTACAAACCTAAACAATCATATTAGAAATGTATAGAGTATTACCAAGGTTTGCAGAACTATATGGTTCATAGAATTTGATCATCAATATTGACCTATTGAAGGAAGAGGTAGAGGATAGAAAAATATAGCATAGAGAAAATAGAAATAAAGGTGAAAAAAATAAAAAATTGATATAAGCTGTTATAATTTGTATTTCATATATATTTTTCAATACATACAATATATATTGTCATAAAACTAAATATAGAGATGCTTCTCTTACTTTTTCTCATAAAAATAAATAAAAAAATAAATTCCCCTGTTGTCTAGTTGTTTTGGTTATTGCTATAGTGGTATGTGCTTCTACTCCTTTTTTCATACATTCATAATTTAACAAAAGAATTTTTAAGCCTACATATAAGCCCAACAAAGGAGGGAAAACAAAAAAAACATTTAGTCCATTTAATTATGAAATATTTTCCATGGGAGTAAATCTAAGATAGAGATTTGTATTTACTTCATATTTGAAATTTATCCAATAGCTACGAGTTGAAAATATTGTTTAATTATAGGTTTAGCTGGAGAGAGGTAACTTCGCACACTTGAGAAAAATGATGGTGGAGAGAAAATAAGTCTACAAAGGAGGAATTAAAAATGGAAGTTGGGATTAATTTCCAACACCCCCGCTTAATCACAATTGCTACCATTCATGATGACCAATTTATCTCTTTGATGTACAAAACTTTCCTTTCCTAATGGTTTGGTGAAGATGTTTGCATATTGTTCTTTAGAATTGCAATTCTCCAAAAAAATTTCTCCATCATTGATTAGTTCCCTTATTAAATGATGCCTTGTGCCAATATGTTTGCTTCTTTTATAAAACCAAATTCTTGGATAGTGCAATTGTTGAGTTCTTGTCACAAAATGTTTTGGTTTCTCCTTCTTGTTCATGCCTTATGTCTCTTAACACTCCTCTCATCCAAATGGCTTGACATGTTTCCCTCGTTGCTGCTACATATTCAACTTCAGATGTGGAAAGAGAAACAATCAGTTATTTCTTAGAAGCCCATGAAATGACTCCAAACCCAAATGTAATACATAGCTTGATGTGCTATTTCTATCATCTATACTTCTTTTCCAATCACTGTCCATACATCCAACTAAATTAAAATAATTTTCTGCACTATATAAGATGCCATATCCCTTCATTCCATTCACATACCTTAGGATTATTTTAGCTGCTAGCCAACATGTCACTTTTGGAGTCTCCATAAACCTTAAAATTAAACTCACTACATAAATTATATCAAGCCCAGTTGTAGTCAAATACATTAAATTTCCAACCATGCTTATGTATAGGGTCGGATTGACAAATTATTGCTACAATAATCTTTACTCAATTTTAGTCCTATGGTTGTTGGTGTTAGAGCAGGCTTGCTATTTTGCATTTTAAACCTCTTCAAGATCTCATTTGCATACTTTGATTGACAAATAAAAATATCATTTCTCTTTTTTGCACTTCTAAGCCTATAAAATATCCTAACAACCCTAAATTTGTGATCTCAAAATCATTTTTCATAGTCCTTTTGAAATAAAAAATGAGGATATCATCATCCCCCATGAAAATCAAGTCATCTACATACAAAATAGTGGTTACTTGATCTTACCATCACTTTCCTTGATGTAAAGAGTGGGCTCACCATCGCTTTTGCTAAAGTCATTGCTCAAGAAATATGTGTCAATCCTATTGTAGCAGGCCCATGGTGCTTGCTTCAAACCATAAAGTGCATTTTTAAACCTATACACTTTATCTTCTTGTCCTTGTACCTCATATGCAAGTGGCTGCTTCGCATATACTTCCTCTTTTAATACTCCATTTAAGAAGGATGACTTCACATGTAGCACCCCTCCAATTTTCTTATGCTTTTAAATAGTACTTTTACTTTGATAGACCATGTTGTACTGTGTTTTTGATAAGAGGAGAAGTAGGTTTTGAATGGAACCAAAACCATTTACAATAGGTTTTGAATGGACCCAAAACCATCAAGTTTTGAAGGGACCTGAAACCCAAAATAGGGTGTACATGCTGCCTAAAGAGAATACAATAAATACTAGGAATGAGACAAAGACAAACTAGTAGCCGAAAACAACTATCCAACACAACACCAAGATACTACATGGATCTTGAAACCATTGGTTTTCATGGGACCAACAACCTAATACAACTAGGTTTTGGTAGGGACCTTAAACCCAAGAGAAAAGCCTACAACAACTAGGCGATAACATACTAGTCACTTAGGAAGATTTAGTCTCTCCATACCATTAGCAGAAACAACTAAGTTATAGGTCTGTAGAAGCAGAGCCCCAAAAGTAGACAAAATATTTCCCAACAACATACCCTCTCCACCTCTATAGGAGAGATTATCACAAGAGCCTGAGGCTCCAAGCATGTTCCGTAAAAGCCAATTGCTCACTCCACCTTTATAGGAGACAGGACCAAGCTCGTCCAACCCACCACAACCACAACACCCCAACACACCAACATTCCACCTCAATAGAAATGGGATCCCCCTTAATGGGAAAATCTAGAAGAGACGTTCAACTGCAGAATACACCTCAACCCAAGAGGGAGAGGACTCCACCTCCAAAGAAGAGGCCTTTACCTCAAAAGAAGACCTAGTATTCAAAGAGAAGGAAGAGACTACAGTGAGAAGGAGGACCTTAGCAAGCAACATCAACAACATCTGGGTCTTCAGAATTATCTCTGAAAACCACCCAGCCCTCAACACCTTCAGCACATAACAAAGTTGATACAACACTAAATCCAAACCCACAGAAGGGTCTAACCAAAGAACCAACCCCAAAACACCATCAAAGATCAACAAGGAAAATGGGGGAAAAACCTTGAACAAGGGATGAAGAAAGGCAATTGCTTTCAACAAGAAAAACCCTTGAAAACACTAGCGCAGGCCCACACAAAACCCAACAGAGCACAGGGAAGAGAGAAACCACATATGAGCAGCACAACCACTCCATCTAATGGGACAACCACCCAAAACATGCTCCAAACAAAGATAATAGGAATTAAAGTCAATTTTCCATTTGGAAACCACAACTGTGTTGGTAAAACCCCCAAAAGATAGCCCCCAAATAGAGAACACATAGACAAAACAAACAACCCCTGAGAGGAAATGAGAAGAAGAAAAGGCCAACAAATAAAGCCCCAAAGCCATCCTACTACACCGAGAAGAACCAGAAGTAAGCTTCTTCTTCAACCCAGAAACCCTAAGGACACCCGAGCAACCACATACTCCCTGCAGGTAACAACAAAGCGGAAGGGGCCGCACCGCACCAAGCCCCCAAATAGAGAACACACAAACGCAATGAACAACCCAGAGGAAATGAGAAGAAGAAAATTCCAAAAAATAAATCCCCAAAGCCATCCTACTACATCGAGAAGAACCAAAAATAAGCCTCTTCTTCAACCCATAAACCCTATGGATAACCAAGCAACCACACACTCCTTGTAGGGAATAACAAAGCCGAAGGGGAAAACTCCCAAAGACCTAGCCAACTGCTGCATCTCCCACCTCAGAGAAACCCCCAACCTCTTTTGAGGCCCTTCAACACTACACCCACCAAATTTGTCACTTTCCATTCTCGACTCCGAAACAGATGACTCTCGCACAACAATCCCAAGGAGCATGAACCTTTGCACATGCCTTCCACTAGAGCTGATGGTCCCAAACAATCGCTTCCCCCAGCCATCATCATCCTTTGATTCAGATTCCTCCTCGCCCACCTCTGCAGATTTCAAACTGCCTTTGCAATGCCTACTCCCGCTCATCGACATTAGTTAGTCTTCAGATTCCTTATAATACCTTCGACCTTGATACAATGTTATTGTTATATGATCACTGACATTGGAGTGATGATGGTTTTATATTTTGATGTGATGATACACTATATGGATGCTATTGTTTATGACATGCTTTCTAATTAGCATAGTTGTTTATTTGAGTTGATATTGATATATGGTCATTTGTTGATTAATTAATGTTTTAATTTCATCAGTCTTGATGTGACTATATTGGTGAATGGGACGAGATTGCATCACTTGCTTGTGAGCACCCTGCTATCCCATGATTTCTATTCATGGTGTGTTTGATATGATCTATATACATGTACACCATTTGTTTGATTATAGGATTGTAGGTACGTGGCATCATCTCCACCTGGCTTCATAGGCTTGAGTGTGTCCATTTACCAATTGTATTGTTGATTGGGAGATAGTAATGGGGTTCCCTTGTCAAACCACAACCCTAGTCACAGTGTGTCATCAGTCCATGTTCGGTATGTCTTCTTGTTATGTTCTCCATGTTTGCCTTGATGTTTATTTATCTTGCAAGGTTTGCATTGTGGAAATTAATGATTAAAATGTTTTAAATGATTATTTATTTATTTTATATTAATGTTGTTAGAAGCTCTATATGTGATTTAATTAATTTAATTTAATTTATTTAGTAAAGTAATTTAATCCTTGTGATTAAACTTATTTTATTAGTAAATAAATTAATTGATTAAATTTATTTAGAAGTTAAAATGTCAATTTGAATTATTTAAATGCATAATTATCTTGTAAATATCTTTGAGGAAATATCTTGAATTGGTTAGAGGATATTTTATTTTTGACATGTGTGTTAGAAAATTAATTAAGGGATCTTTGTTGAGAATGATTTCTCGGAGAGAATAATTGGCATTAACTGGAAGAGGCAAGAGGTTACTTCATGAGAATGAAAAAACATATATTTTTAGAAATTGGTTGTGAAAAAATTGGAGGAGGTTCTCAGAAAGTTTTTGGGGCTCTAGTATTGTTGCATCTTTCTTGAAGTGGTGATTTTGGAAGAGGCTTTGGAAAAATTGGATTTTGATGGGAAGCTCAACTTCATATTTTATTTCTTCTAGCTTCTAGAAAAAGGTTCTTTTATTGTTTTATTTATTTTGTTGATTTGGAAAGATTGTCTGTACAAATTCTATTTTGTTGAAGCTTTACTTAATTTAGTATAAATTGAAAGATTGTCTGCACAAGAGGATTTGATTATTTTGTAGAAGCTTTAATTTTATTTTGTAAGTTTGAAAGGTTGTTGGAAAAAATTGCCATGATTTTTTAGAAGCTTATGTAGAAAATTTGTTGAAAGCTTATATGTAGAAAATTGTTGAAGCTTTTGTATAAAATTTGTTGAAAGATTCTGTAGAAAAAATGTGAAAGCTTTAGATCCTCTCTAGGGAATTGATTTTCAACAATTAAAAATTTCTAGAGGGAAAACATTAGAGGATTTAAAAATTCTCTATAGGATTGAATTGAGATCCTCTGTTAAAATTGTGGAAAATGAGATCCTCTGTTAAAATTTTGTGGAAATAGAAACGCCTGGTAAATTTATAAATCTCTTTTTGTAGAAAACCTTTTTTGTGAAAATTAGTTGCCCAACAAGATATATAGTTGTAAATTATATATATATATTGAATTATATATATATATATATATATATATATATATATATATATATATATATATATATATATATATATATAATTTTATATATATATTTTAGGGCTACTATAAATATTTTGAGGAAATTTCCTATCAAAAATTTATGATAAAAAAATAGAGGAAAATGGAACGACGATTATTTTGAAATCGGAGGAGGTATTCATGTTAAGAGGAGGGCTGGGGGCTACCCACAACTGCCCCCACAGAGGGAAGCAGACTGTGGAAAATGCCCAACACTGCCTCACAGGCCACAACCCCCTGTGAGGAAGGCTGCGTAGGTAGCCAACCCATAGACCCAACCATTAAATGGCTTGAAATCTGCACTTAAACCTATGTCGTTCGCCCCTTCCTAATGTAATTTGGTTTTTAAATTGTTTTTTTTTAAATATTAATATATATATATATATATATATATATATACATTATATATATTTATATTATATATTATATATATTTATATTATATATTATATATATTATTTATAATATATATTTTATATATTATATATATATATATATATATGGAAATTGTATTTTATTTTTAAATATATTTATTTAAATAATTATTATGTTACATGAGAGGTGCATGCAAATGCACAAATAGTTATTTTATAATGAAATGAATTTAAAAGATAAATTGATTTTTATCATTATGTGAAATTGTGAAATTGGAGTTAAACAATTAGTTTTAATTTCCTTATTATTGTAAATGGAATTATATTTAATTCATTAATTTCAAGTAGTGTGTTATTGTTTTAATTGGATTTAGGAAATCCTAATGATAGTTTATTTATTTTCCTAAATTTCTTTTAAGTTTTGATCTCTTCTATTTAGGGCAGTTGGGAAATTTGGGTTTATTGGGTTGTAAGTCTTCCAAATGTATTTACTTTATGAGGGGGTTGTTTGTGTTGTGGTTCAACCCTTTGATTTACCTTGGGTAGTGCACATGATTGTAATTCAATTTGGACACTTGGTTACTAAGAATAGGATGTGTTGTCTATTGCTTTAAGGTTGATATTTGTTATTGGTTTTTGTGCACCTTGTCTACCCATGGTTAGTGGATTAGTTCCTTATGTTGTTAGTCGGGGAGTGGCTCTTCATGGGGGCTGGCACAAAAAGTGGTTCATGGGTAACTCATGTAGAGTTAGTTAATTCAGGGGTAACTCATGGGATCAAGGGATTTTTTAGATTTTGGATGAGACAAGAAGGCCTTGAATGGAAAGATCATTATCTTGTCTCTTCGAAAGATATTTGATTCTGCATTGGTATGCATGTGGGGCCACGTTTTGTAAGGGGTCACCAGGGTAACCCAAGATGGGGTCCACAGCCTAGGAAGATTTGCTAGGGTAACCCATGCAACTTTGTGATGGCACTCCTTTTATAACAACAACTAGTTAGTGTGTTTCATGTAGTTGATGTACTTGATCATTATATTTCTGGAAGCAATATAACCTTCATGTTAATGTAATTGTGCAGTTTAGTATTATGTGTTTCCTATGTTTAGAGGTTGTAGGTTATTGCCTAGGAATTCCTTTTACTATCTCCTAGCACGGGGGATGGGCCTTCGGGTACCACTTGGTTGGGTGGAATGTGCACCTTACACCGTTGGGTCCCCAGTTCATGTTTGTGATGGCGAGATCATCCTGATTGGAGAGCTCGTGTGTACCAGTGAATATGTTCCTTCTCTTATGTTTCATTTGTATTAGTTGCATACTTTGCATATGTACTACTCCTCAATTGTATTTGGGGATAATTCTTGTAACTTTGTAATTATAACAATATTATGTAATCTACCTCATTTTGGAAATGTGCCTTGTAAATGTTATATTGAATGAATGGAAGTTATGAATGAATCTTTAATGTAATCTATATCTTATGTGAGGAATTTAATGTTATTGAATGTATGATCTTTATTTCATGAGTAATATTTATACGCTATGGTTAGTTTTCTTTTGTTTTATAGAATTTGAATGTAAGCATCGTTGTGTGTCTTAGAGAATGTATGCGTTAAGTGTAATTCACTTTACATGTTATAATTACTTTAAAAAAATTTTATTCACTTCCATTATGTGTGCAAAATTCTCTAGGGTTTTGTGGTGAGTGTTACACATGGTATCAGAGCCAAGGTTTAAACACTAGGTGCTCTGGGATAATGTTGAACCTATTAAGTTGTTAGGTACGTAGGATTTAAGTCTGCATACTTTGTCTTATGTCTTGATGTGTTTGTGTAGGATCACGCCACATAGGTGAGGTCGCAGTCACAGTCGTGACCATGGAGGTGGTCATGGAGGTAATCAACATGATTCACCTCCCCACGTTCCCCATGACTTAGGTTGTGATGAACAATAGGCTTTCCAAAATGCTCCTGAAGGCGATGATCAAAATCAAGATCCACTAGGGATTAGGGACACTCAATTGTGTCAGTTGTTAGAGGAGACTCTTGCTTAGCTTGGGCCGAGGCATGAAAAAGATCAAATTAATATTGGTGAGAGAGAGGTACCAACATAGCTAGATGTAGACATAGCCACTCACATGAGAGACCTACTTAGAGCTTGTTTGCCTACATTTGATGGTTTGGGTAGCAAATTAGAGGTTGAGACATGGTTGATAAACCTAGATCAATGTTTTGCTATGCACCCTTATGGTAGCAACACCAAGGCAAGATGTGTGATCATGCACTTGAGAGACTTTGCATCTACCTAGTGGAGACTGAAGGAGTAGAAGCTCCATATTGACATTAATACTATGTATTGTGATATGTTCTTAGAGAGGTTTAGAGTTGGATTCCTTTCTGACCATTGGCGACAGTGTCATGGAGATGAGTTTCATGCTTTGCAACAAATGGCCATGTTGGTGGAACAATGTGAGCATCAATTTTATGAGCTCAAGCAGTTCATTGGTATTGGTGATGATGAGGGCATGCTTGTTCAACACTTCATTAGAGGCTTAAATGCCCAGATCAGTGGTGGTGTTTAGGTTTTCAAACCCAATACTATGGAGATAATAGTGGAGAAGGCCAAACTGGCAGAGGAGAACTTAGTGATGGCATTGGGTGGCCATATTGGAGTGTAGATAGGTAGTGCTTCAGTTGCAAGACCTAGTTCACATAGTGGCCAGACTTAGGGAGTTGGACCACCAAGGACACAATAGGTGCCTGCACATAGTGGTCAACATCAAAATTCATAGGGGAAATAGAAGAATTTCTAGTAAAGACAAGGAGATAGGTATTAGTCAGGGAGTGACAGGAACTGGAGGCAAAAAAAATGCCCCAACTTTGAGCGGCCAACACAGAGTACATAGTCTGCTTATCGTTCAACAGTCAAGCACACCTCTTGGAGGTAGATGTTTTGGTAGGGTTACTATATGTTTTGTGTGTGGCCAATAGGGTCACATAGTGCAACAATGTCCCAATAAGGGCACATCAGGTTATAATCAGAGGCCAACAATGTCAAAGCCAACTGTTGGAGATGCAGGTAGAGGTCATTGAGTATTTGTTGCGGTTGACAACCATCAGGCTGATCACTAGAGCATAGTAGTAGAGACTTCTGGTATGTTACAAGGTAACAAAGTTAACATTTTATTTGATTCAGAAGCATCAGATTCCTTTATTTCATCATCTGTCGTGGCGCATTGTAGACTGAGGGCATCAAAGCAAGACATTAAGTGGTAGGTTGAATTGGCCTCTGGTATTTAAGTTGCAACGCATTCCCTAGTACCTGATTGTAGATTAGAGATTGGATCTTTTCACACTACAGTAGACCTCCACATTATATTGTTGGGGTCATATGACATCCTCTTAGGGATGGATTGGCTTGAGGCTCATAGGGCCGTTATTGACTGTCGATGTAAGAAGGTGCCTGTCATAATAGTGGTTTACAATTCGATAGGAATGAATTTTAGCTGAAATCACATATTTTAGAAAATATAATGATTTAAGCCTTAAAAGTTCCATTTAAGGATTCCAATTGAAGAGGGCTTGATCAAACCACCTTAGATCAAAACCCCTTGGATAGATACTCGCTAGTTTTAAACCATACCTATAAATGTGTCTCCTTTACACCTATCAAAATCTGATAAAAATCACTTTTGATTTAGCTTTTGGGAGATCAAATGAATTCATTTAAAATTTATTTCAAATGATTATGGTATTCCTTAGAAAAAGCTATCCAATGAATATAATTTTAATATGTTTTGGTTTTGTTATGTATTTGTTTTTTAAGTTTTATTAAATATAGGTTTTTCATCGAAAATGAATTTCTTTGTTCTTCACATGTGGAAAAATAGAATATTATCAAAAAAAAAATTTGAAAAATATGAGTGCACCAGATATTGAAGTCCTTGATCCAACAAAAAAATCTAATTAAATTTTTTGATATATACAAAAAAAAGTTACGCGTTATACGGTCCGCAGTTATGTACGATTGTAATTCATTTGAATTTGAAACTTGATTAAGGAAAAAATATTCAATAAAAAACTATCTAACCAAGTGGAAGCACTAGATATCAGAGTTACAAATCTAAATTTGAAAGAATTAGAATTTTATCCTTCATGGAAAAAGTGTTATGCGTTATAAGGTGCCACTTTTTAAAAATGTTGTTTTTGAAAAAATCAATTTTCGTGGGAGATGGAAAAAGAAGTGAAATTTGATTCCAAAAATTTTGAAAAAAAATATTTTTAGAATCTACAAACAAAATTTGATGAGACTCTAGTTTGCACCATCTTCAAATTCCTCACAGTTTAGCCGCTATAGGTGCCTGAATGTGAAGATTTAGTTAAAAACAATAATTTCAGTGTCCAGTTTGGCCAAAAATTGTAAACCACTATTATGGGATCACCTAAGACCATTCAATGTATTGATGTATCTGGTAGGGACATTGAGATAGTGGGAGTTTAAAGACCCATATCATTGAGGATGATCTCAACTATGCATTTGAGGAGATGTGTACGTTAGGGATGTCAGTTATTTTCAATGATAGTTGACGACTTGGAGATGGGTGATAGTGGGGAGAAGGTTTCTCTTGATAGCCACCCCATACTTTAGGAGTATGTAGATGTATATCCTGATGAGATTCTAGGGATGCCACCTCAACGTGACATTAATTTCAAGATTGATCTTATACCTGGTGCTAAGCCTATTTCACGAGCTCTGTATCGTATGACTACACATGAGCTTAAGGAGCTTTGCTTGCAGCTAGAGGAGTTGCTAGCAAAGGTTTTCATCCACCCTAGTGTTTCACCTTAGGGAGCACCAATAATTGTTGTAAAGAAGAAGGATGGTTCTTTTTGTTTGTGCATAGACTACCGTCAGCTGAATAAAGTGACAATCAAGAACTGATATCCCTTACCTAGGATTGATTATTTGTTTGATCATATCAAGGGTGCTACAGTATTTTCAAAAATTGATCTTAAGTCAGGGTATCATCAACTATGTATTTTTATGTCTGACATTCATAAGATGACGTTTCACACACATTATAGTCACTACAAGTTTATTGTGGTACTATTTGGGTTGACGAATACGCCATTTGTGTTCATGAGCTTGATGAACAAAGTCTTTTGCACTTATCTGGATAGATTCATATTGGTATTCCTTAATGATATATTGATCTATTCCACGACAATAGAGGAGCATGAGAAGAATCTAAGGTAGGTTTTGTAGTGTTTGAGAGATAATTAGTTGTATGCTAACCTATCCAAATGCGAGTTATTTAAGATTGAGGTTAAGTACCTTGGACATGTGATATCAAGAAAGGGTATTGTAGCAGATCCTACAAAGATCTAAGCGATCATTGATTGGCCTATTCCCACTAATGTGGCAGAGATACATAGTTTCATGGGATTAGCAAGTTATTACAGATGCTTTGTTTAGGGTTTCTGCAGGATAGGACATCCTATCACTTCTATTTAGAGGAAAGGGAAGAATTTTTTTTGGTCAAAATAGTGTGAGGCAACATTCCATATTTTGATGAAGAAGTTGACTAGTGCATCAATTCTTGCAATACCTTATCCTACTAGAGATTTTGTTGTCTGTACAGACACATCTTTAGAGGGATTAAGAGTAGTTTTGATGTAGGATGGTCATGTTATTGCATGTGAGTTGTGTAAACTCAAGGATCATGAATTAATTTACCCCATGCACAATCTTGAGTTGGCAACGGTAGTACATGCTTTGACTAGATGGAGACATTTCCTTTGGGGAAAAATTTTTAGTTGCATACTAACCATCAAAGCTTACAGTACATTTTCACACAACCTAATCTAAATGCTAGATAGAGGCGATGGATGGGATTCCTTTGTGAGTATGACTTGGAGGTGAAGCTCATCAAGGAGAAGGAGAACGTAGTTATCAACACTCTCAGTAGACAAAGACATGAGTTGTTAGAGTTGAATCTTGGTGTGGATTTGAGGAGTCAAATTATTTATACACTACCTATAGACAGTTGGTATCAGGAGGTGAGATCAGAGATAGAGACAGGTAGGACTCTTGAGGGAAGATTCTCAGGTTATTCACTAGAGTTAGATGGTTTGTTGAGACACATGGGACACATTTATGTTCCATCTTTTGGATATTTACGTAATTTGGTTATGACAGAAGCACATTGGGCACCTTATTCAACTCATCCAGGAGTGAAGAAGATGCATGCCAATTTGCGACAGCTATACTTCTAGCCAAGTATGAAGCGAGATATCACTGACTTTGTGTCGAGGTGTTTTGAGTGTCAGTGAGCGAACGCTGAACACCAACATCTGACAGGACTTCTACAATCACATTTGGTGCTAGAATGGAAATGGGTATAATCTCATTAGATTTCATTATTGGGTTACCCAATTCTTCATTATGACACGATGCCATTATGGTGATAGTGGATAGGTTGACGAAGGTAGCACACTTCTCGCCTATTTGTTCATCCTATAATGCTTCGTCCATAGCTAGATTGTTCATGGGAGATATAGTTAGGTTGCACAGTATTACTCATCGAATCATTTCTGACAGGGATTATGTGTTTACCTTAGCTCTTTGGACATCATTGCAACATGCGGTGGGGACACAGTTGAACTTTAGTTCAGTGTATCACCCTGAGACAGATGGATAGACCAAGAGGGTCAACTAGATACTTGAGGATATGTTACGCATGTATGTGATGGATCAACATACACGATGGGAAAACTATGTCCATTTAGTGGAGTTTTCTTATAACAACAGTTATAAGAGTTTGATTGGTATGCCTCCTTTCCAGGCATTGTATGGGCGACCGTGTCAGACTCCTTTGAGTTGGGATTGTTTAGAGGATAGAGTTATTTTGGGTCCTAAGATGCTTCAAGATATGGAGTAGTAGGTTATCTATATCAGGGAACATTTGGTTGATGCACAGGATAGGCAGAAAAAGTGTGTAGATGCATATTAGATAGATCGCCAGTTTGTAGTAGGTGACCGAGTCTTTTTGTGAGTGCGTTTGTGAAAGAGTCCAATCTAATATGGAAAGAGCTCTAAGCTTTCACCTCACCTTTTTAGGCCATTTGAGATTCTTGAGAATATTGGGCTAGTAGCGTACTGTCTTGCTTTGCCGCCCAGTCTCTCACGCATACACAATGTGCTTCATGTTTCAGTACTTAGGCCTTATCACCTAGACATATCTCACATCCTATATTGGAATGCCTTACAGGTAGATGACGGGAAGCTAGATTTGGAGCTCGTGGCCGTCACATAGTATAGGAGACTCACCCAAAAAGGGTCAAGATATTGAGCAGGTTAGGGTCTAGTGGGATCCTAGAGATGATACTTCGGCTACTTGGGAGGATGCGACTAGGATGAGTGAGCTTTATCCCTATTTGTTCATAGGATTCCAGGAGTAAGCCTAATCCTAGGGGGGAGGATGTAGTACCCCTCTGTTTTGCTTATGCTTTTAGATAGTACTTTTACTTTGATAGACCTTGATACTATGTTATTGTTATATGATTGCTAACATTGGAGCGATGATGGTTTTATATTTTGATGTGATGATACACTATATGGATGTTATTGTTTGACATGCTTTCTGATTAGTATAGTTATTTATTTGAGTTGATATTGATATATGCTCATTTTTTATTTAATTGATGTTTTAATTTCGTCAGTCTTGATGTGAATATATTGGTGAAGAGGACGAGATTGCATCACTAGCTTGCGAGTGCCTTGCTATTTCACGATTTCTCTTCACTATGTGTTTGATACGATCTATATACATGTACGATATTTGTTTGATTGTAGGATTGTAGGTACATTACATTGTCTCCACCTGGCTTCATAGGTTTGAGTGTGTCCATTGCCAACCGATATTGTTGATTGGAAGATAGTAATGAGGTTCCGTTGTCAAACCACAACCCTAGTCATAGTGTGTCATTAGTCCATGTTCAGTATGTCTTGTTGTTAGGTTGTCCACATTTGCGTTGATGTTTATTTATCTTACAAGGTTTGCATTGTGGAAATTAGTGATTAAAATGTTTTAAATGATTATTTATTTATTTTATATTAATGTTGTTAGAAGCTCTATATGTGATTTAATTAATTTAATTTAATTTATTTAGTAAAGTAATTTAATCCTTGTGATTAAATTTTTTTTATTAAGTAAATAAATTAAATGATTAAATTTATTTAGAAATTAAAATGTGGATTTGAATTATTTAAATGCATAATTATCCTGTAAATATCTTTGAGGAAATATATTGAATTTTTTAGAGGATATTTTATTCTTGACATGTTTGTTAGAAAATTAATTAAGGGATTTTTGTTGAGAATGATTTCTTGGAGAGAATAATTGGCATTAACTGGAAGAGGTAAGAGGTTACTTGACGAGAATGAAAAAAGGGCCATTTTTAGAAATTGGTTGTGAAAAAATTGGAGGAGGTTCTCGGAAAGTTTTTGGGGCTCTGGTATTGTTGCATCTTTCTTGAAGTGGTGATTTTGGAAGAGCCTTTGGAAAAATTGGATTTTGAAGGGAAGCTCAACTTTAGATTTTATTTCTTCTTGCTTATGGAAAACATGTTCTTTTATTGTTTTATTTATTTTGTTGATTTGGAAACATTGTCTGTACAAATTCTAATCTATTGAAGCTTTGCTTAATTTTTTATAAATTGAAAGATTGTCTGTACACGAGGATTTGATTATTTTGTAGAAGCTTTAATTTAATTTTGTAAGTTTGAAAGGTTGTTGGAAAAATTGTTGTGAATTTTTAGAAGCTTCTATAGAAAATTTGTTGAAAGCTTCTGTAGAAAAATTGTGATAGCTTTAGATCCTCTATAGGGAATTAATTTTAAACAACTGAAAATTTCCAGAGGGAAAACATTAGAGGATTTAAAAAATCTTTGTAGGATTGAATTGAGATCCGCTGTCAAAATTGTGGAAAATGAGATCCTTAAAATTTTGTGGAAATAGAAACCTCTGGTAAATTTATAAATCTCTTTATGTAGAAAACATTTTTGTGAAAATTAGTTGTGCAACATGAGCAATTTTTTTCGATATATATATATACATATATATCAAATTATATATATGTATATTTAGGGCTACTGTAAATATTTTGAAGAAATTTCCTGTCAAAAATTTATGGTTAAAAAAAAGAGGAAAATGGAGCAGCAAATATTTTTAAATTGTAGGAGGTATTCATGTTGAGAGGAGGGCTAGGGGCTACCCGTAACCGCCCCCACAGAGGGAAGCAGATTGTGGGCAACGCCTAGTGTTGCCTCATAGACCACGACCCCCTATGAGGAAGGCTATGTACGTAGCCAACCCACAGATCCAACCATTAAATGGCTGGAAATATGTGCTTAAACCTATGTCATCTGCCCCTTCCTAATGCAATTTGGTTTTTATTTTTATTTTTAATATTAATATATATATATATATATTATATTATATATATTATTTATAATACATATATTATATATATTATGTATATATATATTTGGAAATTATATTTTATTTTTAAATACATTTATTTAAATGATTTTATGTTATGAGAGGTGCATGCAAATGCGCAAGTAGTTATTTTATAATGAAATGATTTTAATAGAGAAATTGATTTTTATCATTATGTGTAATTGTAAAATTGGAGTTAAACAATTAGTTTTAATTTCCTTATTATTGTAAATGGAATTATATTTAATTGATTAATTTCAAGCAGTGTGTTATTGTTTTAATTGGATTTAGGAAATCCTAACAATATTTTATTTATTTGCATGAATTGCTTTTAAGTTGTGATTTCTTCTATTCACGTCAGTTGGGCAATTTGGGTTTATTGGGTTGTAAGTCTTCTAGATGTATTTTCTTTATGAGGGGTTTTTTTATGTTTTGGTTCAACCCTTTGATTTACCTTGGGTAGTGCACATGATTGTAATTCAGTTTGGACACCTGGTTACTATAAACGGGATGTGTTGTCTATGTCTTTAAGGTTGATATTTGTTATTGGTTTTTGTGCACCTTGTCTACCCATGGTTAGTGGATTAGTTACTTATGTTGTTAGTAGGGGAGCATATCTTCATGGGGGCTGAGACACAAGGTGGTGCCTGGGTAACTCATGTAGAGTTAGTTAATTCAGTGGTAATTAAATAAATGTAATAGGGGAAAGGGTAGCTTAAAACACTTAACTTGTTAATTGGGCCTCACTCATGGGCTCAAGGGCTTGTTTAGACTTGGGATGAGACGAGAAAGCCTAAAATGGAAAGATAATTATCTTGTCTCTTCGAAAGATATTTGATTCAACATTGGTATGCATTTGGGGCCGAGTTTCGTAAGAGGTCACCAGGGTAACCCAAGATGGGGGCTGGAGCCTAGGAAGATTTTCTAGGGTAACCCATACAACTTTGTGATGACACTCCTTATATAACAATAGTCAATTAGTGTGTGTCGTGCAGTTGATGTACTTGATCATTATATTTTGGAAGCAATGTAACCTTCATGTTAGTAATGTAATTGTGGAGTTTAGTATTGTGTGTTTCCTGTGTCTAGAGGTTGTAGGTTATTTCCTAGGAATTCCTTTTACTATCTCCTAGCACAAGGGGTGGTCCTTTGGGTACCACTTGGTTGGGTGGAACATGCACCTTACACCGTTGGGTCCCCAGTTCATGTTCGTGATGGAAGGATCATCCTGATTGGAGAGCTTGCGTGTACCAGTGGATATGTTCCTTCTCTTATGTTTCATTTGTATTAGTTGGATACTTTGCATATGTACTACTCCTCAACTGTATTCGGGGAGAATTCTTGTAACTTTGTAATTGTTTCAATATTGTGTAATCTACCTCTTTTTGGAAATGAGCCTTGTAAATGTTATATTGAATGAATGAAAGTTATGAATGAATCTTTAATGTACTCTATATCTTATGTTAGGAATTTAATGTTATTGAATGTATGATATTTATTTCATGAGTAATATTTATATGCTATGGTTAGCTTGATTTTGTGTTATAGAATTTGAATGTAAGCATTGTCACATGTCTTAGAGAATATATGTGTTAAGTGTAATTCACTTTACATGTTATAATTACTTTTAAAAAAAAAATTCACTTCTGTTGTGTGTGCGACATTCTCTAGGGTTTTGTGGCGAGAATTACATCACGGCCATTTTATATACCTTCCATTGGTGTTGGGATTCTATTGCTAAGACCGCCCTTACAATTTCCATTCTTGCTACTGGAGCATATGTTTCATTGAATAGTCTCTTGGAAGCTTTTGTTTGTATCCGTTTGCAACCAATCATGCTTTATGACTTTCAACCCTACCTTCGACATTACATTTGATCTTATAAACCCAATTTACTCCTATGACATACTTTCCTAGTGGAAGACTCATTGATGCCCATGTTTCATTTTTTTCTATAGCACCTATTTCTTCATCCATTTCATTTACCCATTTTTCATCTTTAATTGCAGATCTTCAAAACGAATAGGATTGTCAAAAAGAGAATTCAGACCTGCACTATTCTCACCTCCATTTTTCTCATAAATATCTCTTATACTTTTTATTTTTTATCTTCTCAAGCTTACCAAGGTTGGATTTGACATGTCACTTGAGGTTGAGTTTGTAGAATATGGACTTGATGGGCTTGCACTATGAGTGAATATTGTTGATGGTGTTTGCTATCCACTTAAAGGTGTGTTTGCTTGAATTCTAGGGGCTATTCTTGTGCTTGTTGAAGGTGTTACTTGAGGACCACTTTGTTGAGCTTGAATGAGAGTGGGGGGAGTCACACTTGAATGGATACCTAATAGTATTGTTTCTTCTTTATCTTCTTGTGGTAATCTTTTTGTTACATTCATTGTTTTCTTCAGGCTGCCATTCCACTATTCCTCTTCTATGAATTGCACATCTCTACTAATTATACCTTTTTGGTTATTGGATTATATAGATTATGTGCATTTGATTCTTCACTATATCCCACAAGTATGTATCTTTCTCCTTTGGTGTCCAATTTATTTCTCAATTCATCTGGGACATGTGCATATGCCACACATCCAAATACTCTCATGTAAGCAACATTATGTTTTCTTCCACTCTATGCTTCTTCTAGAATCATATTCTTTAAAATTTTTGTTGGATATTTAATAATTATATAGACTACACATGATATAGCTTCAGCCCAGTACTTATTTGACAAATGTTTTACTTTGAACATGCTCCTAGCTATTTCTATGATTGTTCTATTTTTCATTTCAACTACACCATTTTGAAAATTCTTAGGAAGTCATTTGAGATGTACTCACCACTTTTATCCATTCGTAATGCTTTGAAATAGTATCCACTTTTCTTCTC
>VDFB02148664.1:131699-154085 GCA_007258455.2 Sequoia sempervirens | reverse complement strand
CAACACCCATGAAACTCCCATGGCATGCTTTCCATCTCTACTAAAAGCCGTAAAATTGTGGGGCGGCTTCAGAACGACCGTTCTTGCACCAACAAACAGATTAAGGATTTTGGCAAATTCTAACACATGGGTTCTAGTAAGGACTTTCCGTTCGTGGAGATTGACCCATACGGCAAGAGTCCCCTTTCGGATCCATCTTGTCGGAGCCAACCGCGTGATTATGGCGTTTAACCAAAACCCTCATTTATATCTCTACTTGAAATACTCTTGGCTTTAGAGTGTTACCGGTTGAGTCGTCGCTTGGGTGAGTACTTTTTCCCCAAGGCAGGCCCTCTAAGATAAACAAAGGCGAGCAAAGACACAATCCGTAACTCGATCGATCTTTGATGGCACAAAGAACGAGAATGTACGCTAAAATGCCCCTACTCACACTCGCACAAGATGTTCAATTTTTAAACCCAAAATGAAGTGTTTTAAAGCAATAAAATGTATTTTGAGTGTTTCTCTTGCACCCTAGATCGCACGAAGCGCAAGGGGAGAGGATACGTACTCAAAAGACAATCACACAAATCAAACACTTGTTCGTTTTACACCCTTCAAAGCAATTGTGAATTCGTTTTAAGCACCAAATGAAATATGAGGATTGCTTGTTCAATTTTTAACCCAAAACAAAATCTAGTAAGTGTGTTCTAAGGTTCGTTTTAAGCCCTTTGCAATGAAAATGAAATTGTTCGTTTTAGCCCCAATTGAAAACTAATGTTCTAAAACGAAAAGGAAAACAATTTCGTGTAGTGTTGATTAAACACTTAAAGTGTTAAAGAACACATTGTGTTTTCAAAAAAACATTTCCCTCCTTTCGTGAAGTAGTATTGATCAAACATTCAAAGTGTTAAAAAACACATTGTGTTTTCAAACAAGAATCCTCCTCCTTTCGTTTTCATTTGCTAGCCCTTTCTTTCGCCTTGCACCTTTTCGCCTTCGTTTGCTTTTGTACCTATGAAAAGAAAAGACAATTATGTGAGGATTAAAATATTGAACTCATTTGAATTATTACCTTCACACAATGGCATGATTTTAAATGAAAGGACCAAAAGAAATTGGATGATGAAAAGAATGGCTTATAAGTGGATCATGCTTTGACATTGACTTTATTTAAAAAGATATTGAGTCAATACCTCAATTACAAAGAAAAAGCACCCTCCTAATTTTGCAATAAATCATAATCACATTCTCAACTATGATAATCATCTAAAATGTGGGTTATCAACTTCTTTAAAGCACTTTTCATGAGTGTAATTCATGAGTTTAAAAGATATTTTTGATGAAAAAGGTATGTTTCAAACTTTTTTAACTCTGCAATAAATACATGCTTCAGCTAAAATACTGCCATTCATGACTGTACTCCTAGACAACATTATTCAACCATTGACACCTACAACGTTCAGCTGGACAGCGAGGAGTAATTAACTAGACAACAAATCAGGGCAAATTGCTTATGGCTGGACAATGAATCGGACAAAATATAGACAATACAAGAGAGTCCCTCAACATGCACCAGCAATATTAATGATGGGAGATGGCAATTAAAGCACACAATCTATGCGACATGATAACCTTCCCTGTTGTTTGACAAAACTACCATTTGATATGACCACCCTGTTATTATCTTACTCATATGGAGACATCTTGCCGCCTCTACCATTAACTTTGCAATCAATGTTTGCACCTTTACTTCTCTGATTCTGCAAATGGATAGACAAGGTGCATTAACTTTCGGACAAAGTTCATTAAGTAGGCATGAACTAACTTACAGAGATAATTTCTCTGCTGCCCTCAAATCTGTTGAGAGAAAAACCAGGCCCACATATTATGGGTAGCTGCATAAGCAAGAAGGTTGCTAAAAAATAGCAGCGGAAGTATGATTGTACAGAGCCCACTGAAGATTTCAAGGCCTCGTTAACACCCACGTCTGTTTCTCAGCCAGCGGAGGAAGAAAAGCCTGTTGCAGACGATGTGGAGGCCGTCAAGGAGATCCTCACAGACACATCCACCGTCAAGAAGCCTGCTGCTGACGACGTTGAAATAGCCGAGAAACCGTCAGTAGTAGATCCGTTAAAAGATGCTGCTGCAACTAAGAAGAAGCCTGAGCGTTCAAACAGTTTGAAAAAGAAAGGCTCGTTCAAGAAAGAAGAAGTGCCTCAGCCATCAGACGGGCTGGCAAGGAGTCAAGCGCGAAAGAAGACGTTGATGCCATTCTTATCCAGTGCGGAAGGCTCAGCAGAAGCTCATCAATCAAGGCATCAAATGACAACAGCAACAATGCTGCCTGTCAATACTCAAGATCTAAGTGCCAGGTGCATTAACTTTCGGACAAAGTTCATTAAGTAGGCATGAACTAACTTACAGAGATAAAGACAAGGCGTGTTAACTATCTTGACCATGGGTAGACCAGTCGTATAAATCTAGCCAAGGCAGAAAATAGAAATCATACCCGCGGTGTGAGGGATGCAATTATTCGGGCCTACATTCCATTTGAAATGACTTTAAAGTAAATACAACTTGCAGGCGAATAGGTAGCTCATTTCTGGCAGCGAACAAAGTCTTAGACCAACGTAATTATCTAGCAAGTGTAAACTATATTCCTAAGGATTGCAAGACCTGCTGATCGATTAGATCCTTCAAAATTTTCTTGGGGAACTATTATATTTAAATGGACAGGCAACGAATCTCCTCAAGCTTTATTACCAAGACTTTACCAAACATATCGATTAGCACTGATGGAGAAGTCAGATCAAGTATTATTTATTACGATTGCAAAGAGACCATTATTAACGTATGTATGTAAATCCAAGCATAATGCAATATTAGAATGACAGATAGTTATTCAAAAGGTATTATAACATATCTGAAAAGGATCACATATATAACATAGATATACGACAGATATACACTGATTTCTAATAAAGAGAATAGCATAGAGAATATGGAAATTTGTAACATTAATAGTGTGATAATATAACCCAGAAAATATGCAATCATGCCCTCCTTCTAGCGCCAAGATGAAGTACCTAAAATCTGCAATGTACAACCAACCTCAAAAACTCATTAGAAGGGTTAGTATAACACACAAATCTGCAAATACCTCCATGGAATACATTGCAAATGCTTTCAAAAATGCAACAAATGATAATATAAAGACTAAAGCATTATGAAAACAAAAGCAAGCTACCTATTCCATGTTGGATTGGTGTCACATGTGCTAGTGACCCTTTCCCAATCCTTGATCAAAGCTAAGATGATAAAATGCAAATGGATATGGTGAGTGATGATGAACAAGATCAAGTCTCAAATGAAGAGAGTAACCTTGCATGAAATTGTGAAGATTGTGAAGGATTTGCTTGAGGATGATGCTTGTATTTAAAGATTTTCAAAATGTTGAATGTTGAAGAGGGACCAATGTGGGATAAAATTCTGCCAATGAATTGAGGACACTTGTCAAGTGGTGATTAGTTGATGCATGTGCAAGATTTGGGAAGAGTGCCCAAGAGGGGGAAAATTTGAATTCAAATTTTGCCATAAATTGTGAGAGGGGGACAAGAAAGAAGAGCAATAAATGCCCTGTTTGACTTGTCATGTTGAGAGAAAATGAGATTTTAATAAATCAATAAAATTGATTTATTGTGCAAGTGGCTAGGTCTAGATAATGCAAGTGGGATGTGATTAGTATTAGATTAGGATTAGATGATGATCATGCTGATTAATGCTGATTAGATGAGTTGACATTTTGGACTTTGATATTTCTGATTTATTTAAATCCAGAAAATGATGGAAAATGTATGATTTGGATTTGATTTAAATAAAGTCCTGATTTATTGGATGAATGGAATATGATTATGCATGATGTAATTTTAACATGTCTGCAGAAGATAAGGATGGGGATATGGAAGGGATTGTTTGTATGTATGGATGATGTATCCAAGGAATATGTCACAAAGAAGGAGATTCCCTACTCTAGATATGTCATGTATGATGAGGTGAGAGGGATGAAAGATAGAAGGATGGGAAGATAAGGGAGTGAGATGGATATTCATAGGATGCATGGATAAGGAAGGGAGATCAATGGTAGCATGATAGGTGGATAGGGAAGGTAGATGGATGTGGATAAGAATTAAGATAGTGTATAGTTGAGGGGAATGTATGCCAAGAGGTCTAAAAAGCATGTATATATGTTTTCCCCTATCTATATCAAGATCACAAGGAGGATGGAGGGATTGGGATAAATGTGATATGACAAAAAAAATGTGTAAGACAGGTGGGATGGAGGAGATGGATGAAGGGGATGCAGTTACCCCCAAGTGTGGAAGTAAGCTAGATGGGAGATTTACACATAACACCTATTTTCTAGGTTTTCATCGTGGTACTTATCCAAGGTGCTTGTTTTCCAAGTTTTCACAATTGGATGAATTAGTTCTCTCTTTTTTTATTTTTTTTGATTTTTGGATAGTATGTGGAGGGATATGGATAAGGATAGGGATGTGTATAAATGGATTTAGAGGATAGGTGACAAGGAGATGGATGAAGGACTCAAGCATAAAGTTCCATATGAGGTAATAAGAGCCCAAGTTTGAAATGACTATTGGATGTTGGTACAACCTTATTAGAATGGATGAATTATGCAAGGCAATGGATTAAAGGGATTAGATGAGGGAGATATGTTGGATAATGGATGGGATATTGGACTGTGTATGGATGGAATGATGGGGAACTATTTTTAGGACCAACATTGGCACATATGGCACTGGTGGATGTGAAAGGATAGTAGGATTAATGGGTGGAGAATGTGGGAATAATGGAGGAGTTGGGGTAGTGAATTTTCAGACATAAGGACCCAAAATAGATTTAGGAGATGGAGGGTGTGTATGATTAGATTTTGGATTAGAAAATTTGGATGTTGTTACAAATTTTTCATTTGAAGGCATTGCATCTTTTTTCTTTGGGATCCACATGGTTTTGATTTTTACTTTGGTGGGCCTTTGTGGCTTGTGGGTTTGATTTTGATTTTGGATTTAATTTTTCTTTTCACCAGCATGTTTTTTTAAGGAGACATGAGGAGCTTTAGATTCATGTGGATGTTTAGATTGATGAATTTTTACTTTATCATCCAAAGTTATTTTAATAGCAATGGGATGGGTGTGAGGAGATGGATGATGTGGAGGAAACATGAATGGAGTGATGGAGGTAGGGTTTTGAGGATGATATGTGGATGGAGGATGTGTAGGTACGTGCCTTTGTTGATCCTGATTAGGGAGCATGAGAGTGGGATGTTTATGATGGGTGACATGGATAGGTGATTGGTGGATAAAAGGATGAATAGGATGGGATGGAGGAGGTGATTGTGGGGTATAAGGGCCAAAAATGGAATTAGTAGTTTGAGGATGTGTGATAGTGGATGAAGGGACATAAGGGCCCAAAATAGATAGAGTAGATGAAGGATGGGAGATGGTGGATGGAGGGACATAAGGACCCAAAATGGATTCAAAAGAGGAAGGAAAAATATGGATGGTTGTTTTGAGGCTATATGATGGAGGGGGGATGGTGGAAAATGGTTTAGTGGAGTGATAAGAAGAGCCCATTATTCTTTTGGAAGAGGCTTATTAGGATGTATAGAGGTTGTACCAACATTTTTGGATTGTGAGTCTTGAGAGATATATCCAAGACATTTTGTACGTGAATTTTGTTTGACATGGATGGGCTCTAAAATACCTTGCTCATGAAGGCCTAAACCTTTTCCTTGATAGTTCATTATATTGAGCATCCGCTCTATAGTAGGATGCTTGTTATTTTGGAAACATGATGCAAGTCCATTATTAGATGGAGGAGGATGGGTGGCGTATATGCTTGGTTCCTCTTCTGCAAGAAAACCGCCATGGAAAAATGTAAGAGTACCAAGGGGATATAAATAAGGTGTTGGGATGGTAGGGTTAGGCAACGATGGAGGATCATGAGATGGAGATGATGGGGAAACAACATCTTGATTAGGAGGAGTGAGTGGTAAGGTATCAGGAGAGGGATTAGGTGATATGATATGATCTGGATTTGTGGCAGTAGGTGATAAGGGCTCATGTAATGGAGTGATTGGATCTTGAGTATCAAGGGGATCATGGGATGGAATGGATGGGGGGATATGATCTTGAGATGGACTAGATGGGATGGTAGGATCTCAATGTGGAGAGGGGGATGTGTTGGTATGCATTGGATTAGGCTCTTGGAATGAATCATCTTGTGTGGGTGGCATGATGATGGAATGCTAGAGGGAATCTTCAAGTGGGGGAGATGAAAGGATGGAGGATTCATGAAGTTCATGAGAATGGATTTTGGTGATACTAGGAGTGGGAGAAGTGGATTGGATTTGGGTGTCTTGGATGGATTGGGTGGATCTATGAGGAGAAGACGATGATTGGGTTTGCTTATATTTGATGGGATTAGTGGTTCTCAGAGTAGGAGATGGGGTTTCAATGGATTCAGTGGGTTTGATAGTTTTAGTGGTTTGGGTGGTTCTAGGGGTGGTAATAGTAATGATAGGTGTGGGATGGAGAAGGGTTTCATCACTAGTGATTGTAGATGGGGGAGGGGGGTGGCATAGGTCTATGACTTTAGGATGTGGAGTTGGGGATGTATTATTTCTCATAAGTCCTTGGATGTCATTAGGAATGAGTTTCTTGGTTATTGTAGGATTAGACAGTGTGGTAGGAGTAGATGAAGGATCATGAATCGGTGGAGGACTAGGATTATGGATTAATGGATGAGGATTAGATGGGGGAATGGGATTGGATGTAGGACTAGGAGTAGATGGAGGATTAGGAAAGGAGGTTGGAGTGGAAGATGTTGTGACATAGGAGGATACATATGGTGGATTAGGAGGAGTGGATATGGATGGTGGATTGTAGTAAAGGTATTGGGATAGAGGATTTGGATGGGAAGATTGGGATGGTGGATTAGGATAGGAAGATGTGGATGATGGATTGGGACAAGAGGATACAAGCAGTGGATTACAACAAAAGGATGCAAGTGGTGGAATAGGATTAGAGGATGTAGGTGGAAGATTAGTACTAGAGAATGCAAGTGGTGGATTAGGATAAGAGGATGCGGGTGGTGGATTGTAGTAGAGGTGTTGGGATAATAGATTAGGATGTCTGATTAGGATAGGTTGATGGGGATGTAGGATTAATATAAGAAAGGGTGGATGTTGGATTAGGATAGGTAGATTGGTATGAAGGACTAGGATAGGGGGACATGGATGGTGGATTATTGTAGGAGTATTGGGATGGTAGATTAGGATGGGAAGATTGGGGTGGTGGATTGTATTAAGAATATGTGGATGAAGGATTGAAATAGGAGGACATGGTTAAGGGATTGTAATAGGGATATTGAGACACTAGATTGGGATAAGAAGACATGGATGTTGGATAAGCAGATGATGTAGAGGAAGGATATGATGAAGATGCAGGCGATGAAGATAATTGATATCCCTCGTTGAAGATAGTGTTGACAATGATTTTACTCACAGTAAATAGATCAAATAAAATCTCCATAGAAAAGACCGTGAAGAGCCTATACTTCTTGAAAGATATGAAACAAAGACAACCTAAGATAAAATTCAGCGTTTACAAAACAAAGATTGACTTTCATTTAATCCCAAGTCTTCAATAACCAAGTCATGGTTGCACTAGGGTCACTCTCAAGTAATGCTGCGATAATTGTTGTTATTTCTTTTAAGGGGCCATTCACATACACACACACACACATATATACTTTTGTAATATCTCTTTGAACATTTTTAGATTAGCATTCTAGTTTGAAAGGATAAACTTGGAATTCATGAAACTAATAGATTTGACATTAGATTTCAAAGACCATCACCAATTTCTTTGCTATCACTTAAGTAAATTGAGCATTAAGCATTCAACAATTTTATGGAAAATAAAATATTTTCAACGAAAGTATTTCAATTCATTTATATAAATAATCCAATGCCATATTAGTGAATATGAAGGCTGAGACGGTAGAGGAAATAGATGGGAATTTTTTTGAGGTCTCTATTCGTGAGGTGATTTTTCAGTTTAGGGGTTTTTGGCCTAGCCTCCCTCAACTGTACTACTAGATCTCCAATGAATGGGAGCCTCTAATCTCTAGTAAAGTTCATATTTTCCCTATGGTTAAGGGGTTTTTTGTTGCTAAGTTTGAAAGTGCTTGGGATAGAAACATAATTTTATGTGACAAATTTTTTAGCTGGGAGGACAAATTGTTGTTGATGATTAAGCCTTGGCATCCTAATTTCAATCTTACTTATGAAACTTTCAATAAGATCATGATTTTGGTTCAACTGCCTAATCTTCCCCTCCACTTATGGACTGACCCTCTTTTGGAGGAAGTGGTTGAAGCCCTTGGTGAATTTTTGTTGGTAGATGATGAATCCTCTAACATTTTTGATTCAACCTTTGCTCGCATATTGGTTAAAATGGATGTTTCAAAAGAGATTCCTATTGAAATTTTACTTAAATATTGTAAGGGATCTTGGGTCTAATCTTTGGAATATGAAGGGATTCTCTTCCTTTGTAGAAGATGTTTTAAAAAAGGTCATGTTGCTGCACAATGCAGATTTGAGAAAAAAACAATGATGGCTATATGGTGGAAAGGGGCCTCTCAACAACATTATACAGTAGAGAAGAAATATGAACAACTTAGGATTTTTTTTGAGGTGGTTGCGTCAGAATCATAGGGTCTTGGGGAATCCCCTCCAGATGTATCAAATGGTGGGGTTGTTGATGGAATTGAACAAGATTATCATGTTGAAACCCCTAAAGAGTGAGAGAATGGGTCTCAGGTTGCCATTTCTAGTGGTAGGGCTTCGGCTATCATTTCTAGTGGCTTTTCTGATAAGTCTATGCCAACACAAAGGAATAATGATGAAATCTTTGAGATAGTGACTATAGGCATTCATCTTCAAGAAAATAGTGTGTTGGCTTGGCATGATAAGGAAACACAAGTGGAAGAAGACTGGATTATTGTTAAGGGAAAGAAAGAAAAATTATCTAGGCCTTCTTTTGACGCGACTCTTCATTCCCACAAGAGTAGTTCTAAATGTAAATCTTGATGGGTCTTGTTTGGGGGCTGGTTTTAGGATAGATGTAGGCTGTTTGTTTTGCAGCTTTGTTTTTTGTTGTAAAGGGTTTTAGGTGCCCTCAAAACCTATTTTTTCCTTAATAAAAAATATTTTCAAAATATTAAACATCTAATATAAAGTAAAACATAAAAATACTGAAAAATAAAATTTTCTCCTTGTTATTCTCCATGGATGCCCCAAAGAATTAATCAAAACATAGCAAACCACTTTATATTTCACCAAATTGCTTCACAACTATGTATAAAATTGTGCAAAATTTTAGAGAGAGGAGGTTTCATTTATGGACACTGAATAGGTTATATATGCACCCTTAAACGACACGACATATAGTCTTGTTCAACCAAACTTACAAAACTAGCTACAAAAGATATTGAGATAGGTAGCTATCCTTAAAGCTCTAATATCAATTAATGTCTACATGCATACAAAGTTTTACGCTATAATGGTTCATAAAATAGGAAAAAATAACAAAACTTGAAAGAATATTTTGCTCCTTCGACATCTACAAATTCTGAACTTAAAATAAAATTAAACATCCTCTGGCCTTTTATAGAACACAAGGCTTAGATAAGATAAGACATGTACATGAGAGGAAATCTAAGGGACCAATCTCATCAAGGCACATGGAATATTGTGACCAATAGGAGAATTGCAATTGAAGTCAATGGAAGTCAAGTCCAATCACTTGTTGAAGCTCTTCGGGTTCTACTTTTTCATCTTACCGTTAGGATAATAACTTGAATCAAGATAATATGTAGGAACCTCCATAAATTCAAAATGAGGAGATCATTATCTTGTTCCTATGCCTTTTGATCTACATCAGGCTTTCTATTCTTGGGATGAGCTTCCTCATAAGTGGGTGCTATCTACCACTAAGTAAGTGAAATACTAGAATCTTGAGTATTCCAACCGAATTCTAAGCCCTATCATTATTTTTCCAGAACATCTGACCTGATCTAAATGTAACTCTATCCATGACTCAAGTTTTCCTGACTATCTATACCTGAGCTTTGCATCACAATTGATATCTCCTACAATCACAAAATTTCAAATATTAAATCCATTTTTTAAAAAATATGTCACCACATCTCATATAAATAAAACCATTATTCAAATTTTAGTACAAAATTCTATTAAACTCGCTTCTAAAAATAACACATAAAAAATCCTTGTATATATACCAGATCACTAGGATCACTATACAATTTTTTTTTAAAAGTTAACATTTCTCTTCATGTTTCAACCCAGTACCCAATACCTGTTATTCAGCTTTACCCACTTACTTTCTTAGACCTCAATTATATCAGAACTCCAACTTATTGGACTCCATCTTACCAGACTTCATCTTACTAGACTGGAGCCATTCACTTGAACTTTACATTACCTTTCGCCTTTTCTATGTTTTTAGTACCCGATACTTGGTGTACGAAACACTTACCATATGAACTACTTTATTTTATCAAATATTTCTCTTTCTTCCTTTTCATTTTTGATGATCTTCCAATTTGTTAGCTCCTACCATAGAAGTTATATTTTCACTTGGGTCCCCAAGTCTTTTCAGTCTTGAGGCGTGTTATGAGACCACACAACAGATAACATAAGGAGCGTTATTAGGCATGGATGAAGATGTAATGGGATAGTTTAGAGGGGTTATTGGATTTTGGAAAGCGGTTGGGGAAAGCTTACTAGAAATGATAGCATCAAGGGGATCTATGTCATATAACTCTTGACAACAAGACTCTCGTTATTGTCGTTAAAGTAATTGGGATTTCCCTTGACTACTATTTTTGGTTGCATTGGTGAAGGATAAGGATTCATGATGTTGTATGGGATGTATATGGATTGAAGGTATGGGAATAGATGATTAGAAGGAAAGAAAAGGTGATGAAAGGATAAATAGGATGAATTTGAAGATGGAAGAAGAGATCTTAAGATTTGTTTCGATATTAGGAGATTAAGCTCAGATTGGGATTTAGATTAAGCTCAGGTTGGGATTGGATTAGAGGATATGATAGGATTGATTCTAAACCAAGTTCATGGTTTTTAACTAGACGACGCAAGGTGCTGGCAATCAGATTTTGCCAGATTTGGCAATTTTTAAAAATTGTCAAATTTTTCCATTTTAGGTAACTTCACTTGCATATCTTTGAGAGTCCAAATTTTTCCCAATTTTTTTTAAAAAATAATGTATGATGAATTGCCAACTAACATCCTAAATATGAGACATGAGTTCTAACTTATTAAAGAAAACAACTTTTTTAAAAACTAGAAAAAACACTAAATTACTATTTTGAGGGTCAAGATGAAAGTTTCAAGCACTAAAAATGTGTCGAAATGAGGTCCAACTGATTGAGGCTCATCGGGAATCCACATGCCACCTCATAATGCAACCACCCGTAAAATTTCAGCCCAAACAGACACCCAAGTCAAAAGTTATGGCCTTCAGAAGTTTTTGCATCAAAATCAAAATCCCTAAAATGAAGTCTAGGTGATTGGGCTCAATGATTTGATGATAGATATGAACTCTGATGATGTTCTAAGAAGTGACTATGTGATTTGGTGGAAGAAATGATGACTTTCGGGAAGTGTTGATGGATGAGAACGATGATGATAGGAAGATAGATGAAAGTTTGCTTTTGGAAAAAATTGCCTATCTAGGTGAAAAATTCGCCGAAGACTAGGCTGGGACAAGAAACAGGAAAATTTTCCCAAGAAAATTTTCCCAAATTGATAGCAAGTTTTCCTAAACTACTAGTAGATTCACCCAAAATACAAGTAGATTCACCCAAAAGCATAGAAAATTTTCCCAAACAGGGAGTAGATTAGCCCAAACAGGGAGTAGATTTTCCCAAACTACTAGCAGATTCTCCCAAAATAGTGATAGATTCGCTCAAACTACTTGAAAATTCACCCAAAATACTAGAAGATTCTCCCAAAAGGGTAGCAAATTAACCCAAAAAGGGAGTATATTTTCCCAAACTACCAATAGACTCACCCAAAACAATGACAATTTGGTCCAAACTACTAGCAGATTTGCCCAAAAGGGTAGCAAATTTTCCCAAAACATTGACAAACTCACCTAAACAGCTAGCAGATTTGCCTAAAAAGGTAGCAAGCTCACCCAAATAGGTGGAAAATTCACCTAAAATCACAAGAACGACAGGGAAACAATGGGAGATTTGTCTTGCAGGATCGCCTAACGAGGATGATAACTTTTCCTATTTCTTGAATGGGATGGATGGGGATAGATTCACCTAAAAACAAGATCACTCGACAGACAAACAGATTTGGCTCTCCCCGCTTTATATACCCCATACACATGGTTGGGATTGTCCCTTGGGGTGATGAAATCCCCAAGTAGGTCCCGCTAAAAGAAGATACTAGATGTTTTTGGTTGGTCCCCAGGCTCGCACATAGTGTAAGGGGAGAGCTTAGACATACTAGCATCTCCTAGGTCACACAAATGGACTAGGTTGAATTGCAATTTCTCATCACCCAGGATCGCCAAACGATGCAAGGGGATTGGATATGTCAATAGTCCACCTACAAATGCAACAAGCAAGTAAATTGATCCCCCCTACTTAAAGCTATGTGTGCCTAGATTAATATAGAAAAACAACAAACTAACTACAAATCTTGGACCACTTGTTCTGTAGCAAATACGTTAAGTAGTTTTTCAACCGTTAGTCTTGAATGAATGAGAAACAACTACACAAACGTTAGCAAAATGAGACACACTCACAAATAAATAGGTTAGTAGGTCAGTACCTAGGAACAAAACCAAAATGGAGTCAAGAACAGAAGGATTAAGTCTCTATTTTACCTCAGATTTTCCTCTATAAGAGGCAAATTCACCCAAATCAGTAGCAAATTCACTTGTCTGGGCACAAATTGCAAATTCACCCAAACTTTTCAGATGGGTGAATTTGATAGTTTATAGATTTGCCTCTATTGTTGCAGATTCGCCCCTTTAGTTGTAGGTTTGCCTATCTAAGGTGTAGATTCATCTGTTTGGGGTGCAAATTCACCTGTTTAGGGTGCAGATTCACCACTTTAGCTATAAGTTTTTGTGTTTAAGGTGAAAATTCTCTTGTTTAGGGTGCAAATTCACCTATTTAGGGCACAAATTTTCTTGTTTGTAAACTTGAACCTATAAAACTTGAAACAATAGAGAACATGAAAGAACAAACCCATTTGTGGGTCCACACGGGCATGCCAAAAATGTATGCAACATGTTTTCTACCCAATAACAATGCAAAATGGATGAAATACATAGGAAGAACACAAGACATCAACTCAAGATAAGTAGAGTTAAACTTGAACAAAAGAAAAATGAAAACAAGTAGATTACCTTGCCCAAGTTGATCAAATGGTTGGCCTTCATTTGATAGCTTGATATGTGTGATTTATGGGTTTCATTTTTTGGTAATTCTTGGAAAAGAATAAAATAATTAATGTTGTTGATTCTATCTTTGGTTACGTTAGGTATTATTGATTATTGTTTTTTGTCTTAGGCTATATCAGGTATATTTTAATACCAATATATATATGTAACATTAAAAATGTTAAGGGTATGGAGTTTGGGTTGATACTTATAAAATAATTAATGGTGTTAATTCTATGTTTGGTTGCATTAGGTATTGTTAATTATTGTTTTGTTCCTTAAGATATGTTGGGTATATTTTAATATGTATATATATGTACATGTATTTATATATATATTAATTTTTGGTAGGTCTGTCTTAAAGACTTGCAATGGAGAAAAATGCTTGACCTTATGCAGTTATCATCAATTGTAATTGTGTTGATTTTCCATAAGGTATTGCTGATTGTTTCAAATATGTTGTCTGATTCTTGTTATTTGGCGAACATCATTAATTATTTCATTATTTTATTCTATTCCAACAATAACTAGAAAATGAAAACTATTGTGTTTTTTGTTGAATTTCCCCATCTGGGGTACCATTCAAACCAATATTGATTGATTTAGGGTTTGTGTTCTCGTGGTGTTGTTTTGCATAAGGGGTTGTTCATTATTGTTGGTTGTGTTAGGTTAACATTGTTTGATTTATGGCTTTCATTATCTAGCTATGGTTGGAAGAGAATAAAATAATTAATGATGTCCATTCTATGTTTTGTTACATTAGGTATTAGTGATTATTGTTCCTTAGCCTGGGTTGTACTTGTGTCAAATTTTCTAGGAATTTTCATCAGCCCCACTATTTTTCCCTCTTTTCTTGGCACCGAGGCAGACTTGGCAAATGGGGTATAGTTTGGTCAGTAGCCTTGCCGGTATATATATATACATATGAATATATACATATATATACACATTTGTATACATATATACATATCACATACCACACCTTTTGGAACCATCAATTAATGCAAAAAAACACAAGATAACCTGGTGCAGGAGCACTTGCCAAGTTGCCTAAGTACAAGCTTGTTTTGAAGGTTTTGTTTTAATTTTCCTTTTTGTTGTTTTGGTATGGTCTTGGTTACCTTTTAGTTGGTGGTTGGGGACCTTTATGGTTCTTAGGTAAAAATTTAATAACTTGGGAAATCTTTTGTGAGGTGGTTTCATAAGTTTTTTAAAAGTTTGCAAAACAGATTGTGTTTTCTAACAAAAAGTTTTGGATGTTTTGAGCTTGAGAAAAAAAACCTAACTACTTCTTGGCGTTGTAAGAGGATTCTCTCGAATTTTTGAAGACATTGGAAGATTTGGTTGTTGGCAGTTTTCTGGAAATAATAAAGAAAAACAGTGATTTCATATGCTAAAAGTCTATTTTCTGGCTTTGACTGCGTAACAACAATCTCAATGATTTAGCAGGGCATTTAGTTTGTTTGTTGATATGTAAAGGAACCTCTTGAATCATTATTTGTGGCATTTTGAACAGCTTTTTCATCATTTCTTTATGTTCTTGTATATACCGTGTTTTTCTTTTCTCATTGTTGACTGGTAATCTGTTTTAATATGGTGGTTTAGTATGTTTCTGCCCGCACCAAGAAGCATGGCTATGTGGGAAACAAGGCTAAACCCCTTGCCTGTACATAGGTTAGTTGTAGGAGTGAATGGAAGTCATGTTTCCTTGATGAAAAGTTGTCCCTAGGCGAGCTAGAAGGCCCGGCTTGGAAAAGATAGCAGTAACTTATGTTTGCGTGGCAGGGGTGTTCATTTTGTTGCAAGTCAAGGTGGTTGGCGAGTGCATGAAGCGTTGGAACAGGCGTAGGAGAGCAGTCAGAACTTTTACCAGTGAGTTTAAGACTGAAAAAAACAATACAGACCAGAAAAAGGCCTAAACCCTAGGTTAAGGAATAATGCTGAGTTGTGCTTGTGTACGGTAGAGAGAGTCCCAAACCCTAAGAATCTAATGGAGCTTGGAAAAAGATTCTGAGTGCCAGAAGGGAGCTGGGTTCAGTTTCAAAAGGGAGAGGAAATATAAACAATTTCCTTGTGTGTGGAGGGCTAAAAGGGCTCAAGGCTTGTAGCCCTGCCCAAAACCTAAAATAGTGACTTTATGCTAGCGATCGAAAGCCTGAGTATGGTGATTAGACAAAGACCTTCCCTTGATGGTTTTGAAGCCATAGGATTCTGAATACACCCTGCCAAACAAGTTTTGAAAGTAGATGGAGTGGAATTGGTCTTTAAGTTGATTAAGGGCTAGTTAGTGCAGTGAGGAGAAGAAGCACCTAGAAATGCTTGGTTAAGGCTTTATGAACATTTTGGAACATTGATAGCAGGGTTGGCAGCAAAGACCAGGGGTGCCTAATTGTTTTGGGAACCTATAGGTTTGGTGGAGGAAGCAACACTAGGGGTTATCTAAAGTGAGACTCGGAGCATTGAGTCAGTGAATGATTCAATCCAACCTTGTTTATATCAGATTGGTATCAGAGCAGTGAAAGATTTGGGAAAGTAGCTTATATGTCAGAAGTTGAATCAAGTGAACCATCCAAGATGGTGACAAATGCACAGTTAGCCAAGATGGTTGAAGAGAAAGAAGAGGATAACAAATCTCTAAAGGAAAGAATATAACAGCTTGAGGAAGCACTGGACAAGGTGAAATTGGAAGGCAAAGTGCCAAAAGAAGAAGAGGTTGCAAAGGAAGAAAAAGTCCCTAAACCTGACCCTATTCTCAAGGAGGAACCTTTCTTGAAGGCATTAAAAGCCTTGAGTGGAAAAGGACTTGAGGGTGTCCCACTATTCCATGGAAAGATGGATCCTGATTTGGTCATGGATTGGATAGATGGAATGGAGAATCACTTCGAATGTGATGGAGTTACTGAAAGCATAAGTTGAAAGTTGCAAAATCAAGGTTGAGAGGATCAGCTTTAACATGGTGGAAATTTGTCGGTGAAAGGAGAAGGTAGCGGCCTATATCAACTGAAAGGGAATGGTTGCTAAGGTAAAGGAAACATATATGCCAGATGATTATGAGATCCAAATTCACAAGAAGAGGCAGAGTTTAAGACAAAAATACCAAGATGTCAACACCTATACTGAAGAGTTTTAGAAGCTTTGCTTGAGATCAAATGTGGCAGAAGATGAAAGCCTGAAAGTGGCTAGATACCTCAATGGTTTGAAGTGAAATATACAGGAAGAGATGGCTTTGCTCAGCCCCAAGACAGTCCGCCAATGTTATCAGCTAGCTATCAAGATTGAATAAAGGAATAAAAGGAAGCATGATCAGTCCTCTAAAGGGGTAGAAGATCCAAAGAAGGGCAGTGATGGAGAGGTTACCAAGGAAAAGGTAATGAACAAAGAAGCCAAGGTGAATCAAAGCTTACTGAGCATGGAGGTGAAACCTCATCAAGAGGAGGATTTAATAGAGGAAGAGGACCTCAAGGGGGTTCAAACAGAGGAAGAGGAGCAGGCAGAAGTAACTCCTACTTTGCCACTATGAAGTGCTATCACTGTAATCAGCTAGGCCATCCAGCTTATAGATGCCCGGAGAAAGCTTCATCTAGCAATGAGAAAAGAGTAGCTTATGCACAAGAGGACACCATGAGTGTAAAGACACCTGAGATCAGTCATATAGAGTCAAAAGTAGGTGAAAATCTGATGTTCAATAGGGTTTTGATCAGACAACCGGTCAAGGAAGAACCCAAGCAAAGGAGAGCTTTGTTTAGAGCAAGGTGCAAGATATTGGGAAAGGTATGCAAGGTTATTGTAGATTCTGGTTCTACGGACAATATCATCTCTGAGGAGGCAGTAACTAAGTTAAAATTGTAGAAGGTACCTCATGCCAATCCCTACAAAGTCACATGGTTGAACAAAGGGCAGAGTGTCTTAGTGAATGAGCAGGTTACAGTGGAATTTTCGATTGGAGGCTACAAAGACAAGCTGATTTGTGATGTACTGCCCATGGATGCATGCCATCTTCTTCTTGGTAGGCCATGGCAATATTATAGAGGTGTTGTATATCATGGGAAGGAGAACACCATAGAATTTAAGAAGGATGGAAGAACCTTCAAACTGCAGTCATTGATTGAGGATGATGAAGGACAATCCAAGGTTCCTAACATTATGTTGAGTAGTGGCAAGGAGTTCATCAAGGATCTACACCAAGGGAATGAAGGGTATGTGATCATGATGTAGCCCAAAGAAGGAAAATTTGAAAGGACAATGTTACCGGCAGAGTCCAAAATTTGTGACAAATACAAGAGCATGGTAATTGATGGAACACAACAACTCTACCAAAGAAGGAAACGGATAAGTCATCAAATTGACTTCATACACGGAGCCTCATTGACTAAAAAGTAGCATCTGAACTGACCGGCCCGAACCAATAGGTGGCAAGACAAGTGGAAAAGATTGCTGAATCAAGGTCTAATTCAAAAAGAACATCCCGGCCCATGTGCGGAGTCAGTTGTTTTGGCAACTAAAAGGAGTAAATGGAGAACTTTGTATTGATTAAGGAGCAATTAATAGGATCACCATTAGGTATAGATTCCCAATACCTAGAATTGAAGATTTAATGGTTCCTTGGAGGTGAAAATTCTAAATAAGCTAGATCTTAAGAGTGGGTATCACCAAATCAGAAGTAAGGAAGGTGATGAATGGAAGACAGCTTTTAAGACAAATGATGGTATGTATGAGTGGAAAGTGATGCCATTTGGCCTCTCAAATGCCCCTAGCATGTTCATGAGACTAATGAATGAGGTGCTTAAGGATTTCACAGGGATTTTTGTGGTAGTTTACTTGGATGACATACTGATTTTTAGTAAGACAGCAGAAGAACATTTGAAGCATGTGGAGATGGTACTCAAAAGGTTGCAAGAAGAACAACTGGCAATCAACCTTGAAAAGTGTGAGTTCTTCAAACAAGAGCTTGTGTATCTAGGCTTTGTGGTATCCCAAGGAACGCTGAAGATGGATCCAAGTAAGGTGGAAGCCATCCTAAACTGGCCTACACCAACCACAACAACTGAGGTAATAAGTTTTCATGGTTTGGCTTAGTTTTATAGGAAGTTTATAAGGAACTTTAGTGGTATATGTGCACCAGTGTTAGATACAATCAAGGGTGGTCAGAAAACAAAGTTTAAATGGACACTAGAGGTTGATAAAGGATTTGAAAAGCTGAAACAAGAAGTGGAAACACAACCTATCCTGTTATTGCCTAGTTTTGATAAATTGTTTACAGTTGAGTGTGATGCAAGTGGAGTAGCAATAGGAGGTGTCCTTAGTCAAGAAGGTAGGCCTGTAGCCTTGATTGAAACTCAATGAAACCAAGCAAAAAATACTCCACCTATGATCTAGGGCATGCTTTAGTGCAGTCCCTTAGGAAATGGAGAGGCATTATTTATTGCCTAAAAAGAGTTTAGTAGTTTCATGAGATAACGGGCACTGATTACATCAACAGGGAGAAGTTAAGCAATAGACGCGGAAATGGATGGAGTACATTCAAGCCTTTATAATAAAGATGTTTTGTAGTTGTGGATGGATTTAACAAGATGAGTCACTTTATTCCTTGCAAGTCTACACATGATGCAAGTTATATTGCCCATCTCTTTTTCAGGGAAGTTGTAAGAATCCATGGATTTCCATTGAGCATTGTATCAAACAGGGATGTGAAGTTCATGAGCCATTTTTGGAAAACACTATAGAGCAGATTGGGAACAAATTTGTCATTTGGATCAACGCCATCCTGAGACCGATGGTCAAATAGAGTCGTTAATAGAGTGTTAGGTAACTATATTGAGTGCTTGACAAAGGAATATGGAGCGAACTTGGGATATGGTGATTTCCCAAGCTGAATATGCATACAATGACAGTGTTAATAGAACTATAGGAAAAAGTCCATTTGAAGTTGTGTATGGAATGCATCCAAGAGGAATTTGTGAGCTCAGAGACCTTGGAACAATGGAGAATAGGAGTGGACATGCAGAAGATTTCAGTCAGACCATGAAGGAGATTCATGAGCAGGTTAAAAAGACAATTACAGCAGCAACACAAAAGTTGAAAGATAAAGTTGATGAGTCAAGGAGAGATGTGCAGTTTCAAGTGGGTGATTATGTGATGGTTCACCTCAACAAATCCAGATTTTAGAAGGGAATGTCCACCAAGTTGCAAATGAAGAGAGTAGGACCATGCAAGGTGTTGGCCAAGTATTGCAAGAATGCTTACAAGGTGGAGTTACCATCAGATTTGGGCATATCTTCGGTGTTCAACATTGCTGATTTAATCAAATATAAGGGCACAGTCAATGATGAGGTTTAGAACAGTCATGAGGTCTTCAAGAACATCAATAATGTACCCCTACCCAATCAAGAACAACTTGAGGCAGAGCAGATTTTAGAGTCCAGGGTGAAAAAGTCTACAAGGCACAAAAGCTACATGGAACACCTTGTCAAGTGGAAAGGAAAACCTGACTCTGAGGCTACTTGGGTTGAAGAAGCAGATTTCAAGAAGCAAGAGATTGATTTATCACTGATCCCACCTCCAATTCCTTGATCTTTGTGCTGAGAGGGGGAGAATGGTGCAGGAGCACTTGCCAAGTTGCCTAAGTACAAGCTTGTTTTGAAGGTTTTGTTTTAATTTTCCTTTTTGTTGTTTTGGTATGGTCTTGGTTACCTTTTAGTTGGTGGTTGGGGACCTTTATGGTTCTTAGGTAAAAATTTAATAACTTGGGAAATCTTTTGTGAGGTGGTTTCATAAGTTTTTTAAAAGTTTGCAAAACAGATTGTGTTTTCTAACAAAAAGTTTTGGATGTTTTGAGCTTGAGAAAAAAAACCTAACTACTTCTTGGCGTTGTAAGAGGATTCTCTCGAATTTTTGAAGACATTGGAAGATTTGGTTGTTGGCAGTTTTCTGGAAATAATAAAGAAAAACAGTGATTTCATATGCTAAAAGTCTATTTTCTGGCTTTGACTGCGTAACAACAATCTCAATGATTTAGCAGGGCATTTAGTTTGTTTGTTGATATGTAAAGGAACCTCTTGAATCATTCTTTGTGGCATTTTGAACAACTTTTTCATCATTTCTTTATGTTCTTGTATATACCGTGTTTTTCTTTTCTCATTGTTGACTGGTAATCTGTTTTAATATGGTGGTTTAGTATGTTTCTGCCCGCACCAAGAAGCATGGCTATGTGGGAAACAAGGCTAAACCCCTTGCCTGTACATAGGTTAGTTGTAGGAGTGAATGGAAGTCATGTTTCCTTGATGAAAAGTTGTCCCTAGGCGAGCTAGAAGGCCCGGCTTGGAAAAGATAGCAGTAACTTATGTTTGCGTGGCAGGGGTGTTCATTTTGTTGCAAGTCAAGGTGGTTGGCGAGTGCATGAAGCGTTGGAACAGGCGTAGGAGAGCAGTCAGAACTTTTACCAGTGAGTTTAAGACTGAAAAAAACAATACAGACCAGAAAAAGGCCTAAACCCTAGGTTATGGAATAATGCTGAGTTGTGCTTGTGTACGGTAGAGAGAGTCCCAAACCCTAAGAATCTAATGGAGCTTGGAAAAAGATTCTGAGTGCCAGAAGGGAGCTGGGTTCAGTTTCAAAAGGGAGAGGAAATATAAGCAATTTCCTTGTGTGTGGAGGGCTAAAAGGGCTCAAGGCTTGTAGCCCTGCCCAAAACCTAAAATAGTGACTTTATGCTAGCGATGGAAAGCCTGAGTATGATGATTAGACAAAGACCTTCCCTTGATGGTTTTGAAGCCATAGGATTCTGAATACACCCTGCCAAACAAGTTTTGAAAGTAGATGGAGTGGAATTGGTCTTTAAGTTGATTAAGGGCTAGTTAGTGCAGTGAGGAGAAGAAGCACCTAGAAATGCTTGGTTAAGGCTTTATGAACATTTTGGAACATTGATAGCAGGGTTGGCAGCAAAGACCAGGGGTGCCTAATTGTTTTGGGAACCTATAGGTTTGGTGGAGGAAGCAACACTAGGGGTTATCTAAAGTGAGACTCGGAGCATTGAGTCAGTGAATGATTCAATCCAACCTTGTTTATATCAGATTGGTATCAGAGCAGTGAAAGATTTGGGAAAGTAGCTTATATGTCAGAAGTTGAATCAAGTGAACCATCCAAGATGGTGACAAATGCACAGTTAGCCAAGATGGTTGAAGAGAAAGAAGAGGATAACAAATCTCTAAAGGAAAGAATATAACAGCTTGAGGAAGCACTGGACAAGGTGAAATTGGAAGGCAAAGTGCCAAAAGAAGAAGAGGTTGCAAAGGAAGAAAAAGTCCCTAAACTAACCTTGTTCTTGAGGAGGAGCCTTTTCTTGAAGGCATTAAAGCGAGGTGGAAAGGACTTGAGGTGTCCCACTATTCCATGGGGAAAGATGGATCTAATTTGGTCTTGGGCTGGATAGAAGGAATGGAGAACCACTGCGAATGTGATGGAGTTACATAAGCACAGAAGGTGAAGGTTACAAAATCAAGGTTGAGAGGATCAGCATTAACTTGGTGGAAATTTGTCCAAACTGAAAAGGGAGAAAGAAGGTAAGCAGCCTATATCAACCTGGAAAGGAATGGTTGCTAAAGTGAAAGAAGCCTATATGCCTGATGACTATGAAATTCAACTCCACAAGAAGAGGCAGAGTTTAAGACAAAAAGACCAAGATGTCAGCACCTACACTGAAGAATTCTAGAAGTTTTGCTTGAGATCAAATGTGGCAGAAGATGAGAGCCTAAAAGTGGCTAGATACCTCAATGGTTTGAAGTGGAATATATAGGAAGAGATGGCTTTGCTCAGCCCCAAG
>VDFB02148664.1:107944-131599 GCA_007258455.2 Sequoia sempervirens | reverse complement strand
AATAGGATGAATTTGAAGATGGAAGAAGAGATCTTAAGATTTGTTTCGATATTAGGAGATTAAGCTCAGATTGGGATTTAGATTAAGCTCAGGTTGGGATTGGATTAGAGGATATGATAGGATTGATTCTAAACCAAGTTCATGGTTTTTAACTAGACGACGCAAGGTGCTGGCAATCAGATTTTGCCAGATTTGGCAATTTTTAAAAATTGTCAAATTTTTCCATTTTAGGTAACTTCACTTGCATATCTTTGAGAGTCCAAATTTTTCCCAATTTTTTTTAAAAAATAATGTATGATGAATTGCCAACTAACATCCTAAATATGAGACATGAGTTCTAACTTATTAAAGAAAACAACTTTTTTAAAAACTAGAAAAAACACTAAATTACTATTTTGAGGGTCAAGATGAAAGTTTCAAGCACTAAAAATGTGTCGAAATGAGGTCCAACTGATTGAGGCTCATCGGGAATCCACATGCCACCTCATAATGCAACCACCCGTAAAATTTCAGCCCAAACAGACACCCAAGTCAAAAGTTATGGCCTTCAGAAGTTTTTGCATCAAAATCAAAATCCCTAAAATGAAGTCTAGGTGATTGGGCTCAATGATTTGATGATAGATATGAACTCTGATGATGTTCTAAGAAGTGACTATGTGATTTGGTGGAAGAAATGATGACTTTCGGGAAGTGTTGATGGATGAGAACGATGATGATAGGAAGATAGATGAAAGTTTGCTTTTGGAAAAAATTGCCTATCTAGGTGAAAAATTCGCCGAAGACTAGGCTGGGACAAGAAACAGGAAAATTTTCCCAAGAAAATTTTCCCAAATTGATAGCAAGTTTTCCTAAACTACTAGTAGATTCACCCAAAATACAAGTAGATTCACCCAAAAGCATAGAAAATTTTCCCAAACAGGGAGTAGATTAGCCCAAACAGGGAGTAGATTTTCCCAAACTACTAGCAGATTCTCCCAAAATAGTGATAGATTCGCTCAAACTACTTGAAAATTCACCCAAAATACTAGAAGATTCTCCCAAAAGGGTAGCAAATTAACCCAAAAAGGGAGTATATTTTCCCAAACTACCAATAGACTCACCCAAAACAATGACAATTTGGTCCAAACTACTAGCAGATTTGCCCAAAAGGGTAGCAAATTTTCCCAAAACATTGACAAACTCACCTAAACAGCTAGCAGATTTGCCTAAAAAGGTAGCAAGCTCACCCAAATAGGTGGAAAATTCACCTAAAATCACAAGAACGACAGGGAAACAATGGGAGATTTGTCTTGCAGGATCGCCTAACGAGGATGATAACTTTTCCTATTTCTTGAATGGGATGGATGGGGATAGATTCACCTAAAAACAAGATCACTCGACAGACAAACAGATTCACCAAACAGACAAATGACCTTGACAACGAATAAACATACCTGCCAAATGGATAAACAAACTCTATGAATGGGAAAATGTACTCTCCTGACGAACAAATAGAATGACAGAACAAATAAATGGACTGACTAAATGAAAGATGGGATTGGCTATTCAAGGAGGAAATTAGCCCAAACTGATGAAAAATTCACCCAAGAAGGTGGAAAATTCACCTAAACACAAGAGATGGGAAAATTTTATGACTCAATGGAATGAGAAGGATTGAAACAACAAGCAAATTTGCCTCTATAGTGTGCAAATTCACCCAAAACATTAGCAAATTTTCCCAAACAAGGAGAAAATTTGCCTATTTTGTAAAACACAAGTGAATTTGATGAATGGGGACTGACAGACTTGCCTAACAGATGAACGGACTCGCTTGTTCCAAGAAACGAGCGAAAATAGGGTTGCCTAAGAAAGTGACCCACAGCCAAATTCGCCTCTATCAAAGGAAAAATTTCCCAAACAAGGAGACTTGGACTAGACTAGGATCTAGAACAACTGACTATGGGAAAGGATGACATGCAGGAAAAAACAACGGATAGAAGGCCAAGGCTAACTCAACTAAAAATAAAAACATTGGTATAGCACAAAGAAAACACACCAGACAACACGATCCTAGAAGGGTCTCTATCTAGGAAAAATAAGGTGATCTAGGGAGTCCTCGATATACACATGGTACGTGAGGCACAACTGTGAACGCCAGCCCATTACAAGTGTGAGTTGGGAGCCCCAACAAGGTACTAGAAACTCGAACCAACTCTTAATGTCTTATCTAGGTATCACCCTAGCTTCAACGCTCCGCTAGACACAACGTGACTAGATTGGGGTACAAATTTGGCTCTCCCCCCTTTATATACCCCACTGGTACACATGGTTGGGATTGTCCCTTGGGGTGATGAAATCCCCAAGTAGGTCCCGCTAAAATAAGATACTAGATGTTTTTGGTTGGTCCCCAGGCTCGCACGTAGTGTAAGGGGAGAGCTTAGACGTACTAGCATCTCCTAGGTCACACAAATGGACTAGGTTGAACTACAATTTCTCATCACCCAGGATTGCCAAACGATGCAAGGGGATTGGATACGTCAATAGTCCACCTACAAATGCAACAAGTAAGTAAATTGATACCCCCTACTTAAAGCTATGTGTGCCTAGATTAATATAGAAAAACAAAAAATTAACTACAAATCTTGGACCACTTGTTCTGTAGCAAATACATTAAGTAGTTTTTCAACCGTTAGTCTTGAATGAATTAGAAACAACTACACAAACGTTAGCAAAATGAGACACACTCACAAATAAATAGGTTAGTAGGTCAGTACCTAGGAACAAAACCAAAATGGAGTAAAGAACGAAAGGATTAAGTCTCTATTTTACCTCAGATTTTCCTCTATAAGAGGCAAATTCACCCAAATCAGTAGCAAATTCACTTGTCTGGGCACAAATTGCAAATTCACACAAACTTTTTAGATGGGTGAATTTGATAGTTTATAGATTTGCCTCTATTGTTGCAGATTCGCCCCTTTAGTTGTAGGTTTGCCTATCTAAGGTGTAGATTCATCTGTTTGGGGTGCAAATTCACCTGTTTAGGGTGCAGATTCACCACTTTAGCTATAAGTTTTCATGTTTAAGGTGCAGATTCTCTTGTTTAGGGTGCAAATTCGTCTATTTAGGGCGCAAATTTTCTTGTTTGTAAACTTAAACCTTTAAAACTTGAAACAATAGAGAACATGAAAGAACAAACCCATTTGTGGTTCCACACGGGCATGCCAAAAATGTATGCAACATGTTTTCTACCCTATAACAATGCAAAATGGATGAAATACACAGGAAGAACACAAGACATCGCCTCAAGATAAGTAGAGTTAAACTTGAACAAAAGAAAAATGAAAACAAGTAGATTACCTTGCCCAAGTTGATCAAATGGTTGGCCTTCATTTGATAGCTTGATATGTGTGATTTATGGGTTTCATTTTTTGGTAATTCTTGGAAAAGAATAAAATAATTAATGTTGTTGATTCTATCTCTGGTTACGTTAGGTATTATTGATTATTGTTTTTTGTCTTAGGCTATATCAGGTATATTTTAATACCAATATATATATGTAACATTAAAAATGTTAAGGGTATGGAGTTTGGGTTGATACTTATAAAATAATTAATGGTGTTAATTCTATGTTTGGTTGCTTTAGGTATTGTTAATTATTGTTTTGTTCCTTAAGATATGTTGGGTATATTTTAATATGTATATATATGTACATGTATTTATATATATATATATATATATATATATATATATATAAATTTTTGGTAGGTCTCTCTTAAAGACTTGCAACGGAGAAAAATGCTTGACCTTATGCAGTTATCATTGATTGTAATTGTGTTGATTTTCCATAAGGTATTGCTGATTGTTTCAAATATGTTGTCTGATTCTTGTTATCTGGCGAACATCATTAATTATTTCATTATTTTATTCTATTCCAACAATAACTAGAAAATGAAAACTATTGTGTTTTTTGTTGAATTCCCCATCTGGGGTACCATTCAAACCAATATTGATTGATTTAGGGTTTGCGTTCTCGTGGTGTTGTTTTGCATAAGGGGTTGTTCATTACTGTTGGTTGTGTTAGGTTAACATTGTTTGATTTATGGCTTTCATTATCTAGCTATGGTTGGAAGAGAATAAAATAATTAATGATGTCCATTCTATGTTTTGTTACATTAGGTATTAGTGATTATTGTTCCTTAGCCTGGGTTGTACTTGTGTCAACTTTTCTAGGAATTTTCATCAGCCCCACTATTTTTCCCTCTTTCCCTGGCACCGAGGCAGACTTGGTAGATGGGGTATAGTTTGGTCAGTAGCCTTGCCGGTATATATATATATATATATATATATATATACATATGCATATATACATATATATACACATTTGTATACATATATACATATCACATACCACACCTTTTAGAACCATCAATTAATGCAAAAAAACACAAGATAACCTTCAATGGTCAGGATTTTTGTTAGCCCTTCCAGTATATATATGTATAGATATATGGATATATGTATATATATGTGTGTATATATATATATATATGTATATCCTCTACAATTTTATTCCATTGCAAACATAGCCAGATAACACAAACATTCAACACAAAATCTTCAAAAATTGATAGTAACAAACCCATACAAAAAACACTCCTTTCTCAACACAACCTCCTTGGAAATTGGAAAAAATACAACCATTTCAACAACGCCTTCTCCAAAATGGCTAGATGTAGAAAGGCACAGTATAGTTCAAGTTATACAATAAGAATCAACCAATTATTTTATTGTGTTCCGACCAAAATAGAAAACGAAAGCCATAACTCAAACAACATTACTTTCTATAGCCACCCACATGCAGAAAGCCACATATATATAATATATATATGTATGTATATATATATACATGCATATATACATATACAAATATATATATATATATATATATATATATATATATATATATATACATGCATATAGACATATACATATATATATACACATGTATATATATATGTGTGTGTGTGTATATATGATAAATATCGTAGAGCAAACCTTTTGGAACCATTGATACATGAAAAAAAACAAGATCTCCTTCAATCAGCTTCACTAAAAATGCACAACATTCAATGCACTTGGAGCTTCACAAAAGCTTTCCCTCCGCGCTCATAGCCACCTTCAACAACAACATAAACCTTAGAATGACACCAAACAATATGGTATTGGTAACTGCACAAAAAATTGTTTTGTTTTCAAAGGACTTTAAAACAAATGTTACTTGCACCAAGACCACTACACGAGAACCATACAACAATCAATGCTAATGACAATTTTCTGGCCTTGATCCCCTACACTTCCGTGATTTCGTCAGACTCTATCATCACGAAAAATGCCCAAAACCTTTGACATGGCAATGGAGTCCCAAGTCAAGCCACCTTCACATAGGTTTGACATCCAGTGAATGCACTTGCACCTTGATAGAATATTGCCATCCTTGGTCATAGCTACCTTGAACAGTAACAAAGAGTCTCAGAATGACATCGAACAATACATTACTGGTAAATCTGACAACACAACAAATTAGCTATTTTTGAGCCATTCACAGCTAACCGAAGCCATAAATGGAACAATATAGCCAATTGTTGGTGGCATGTGGAAACCCAAAAAAGTATACAGTCCTTCCAACAATAATTGACACAATGAAAGAATATTTTTCCCAAGAATAACCCAGATTAGATGCACCTCTACCTACTTCCTTCAATAATAGGCCTTCATGGTTGCTATCATTTTTCCTTCGTTATTTCTTGACAACCTGTCAAAGAACACCACAAAATTGTTGTATCCCAGAGCTTTTGGAACCATCGATGCATGCAAAAAAAATAGCAAACATAAAATTAACTATTTCATTGCATTAAAAACACAAGATAACATCCATGCACCTTCACACAGATTTTATAGCTAATGAAAGTAGTGGCAGCTTAACATAAACTTTCCATCCTCAGTCACAACTATGTTTAATAGAAACATAGACACAAAGAATTCCAACCAATAATATGTGCTCGCTTACTACATAGATATCCATTTTTACAAAGATGTGTATGTATACATAGCTTGACAAGGATGAGCAAGAACAAGGCAAGGACTGGTGTCATAAATGGAAGCCATAAATTAAACAAAAATAGCACACCACAGATGGGAACATTGAACAATGATTGACACAAAGCAACATGAACTACATAACATTAACTATTTTATTGCATTGAAACCACTCTATCAAAACAAAAGACCAACGATAAATGGAAGCCATAAATGTAACAATTAAGCCTAATGCAAACAACAATAGTGAACATTCCCTTATGCAAAACAACATGGAGCACATAACATTAACTATTTTATTGCATTCCAACCATCGCCACAAAAAATTTTTGTGAATGAAAAAATATTGTTATCCACACTCACCTAGATGGAAAAACCTGTAAAACACTAAAAATGACAGTGCCAAATGCATAAAGAAACATATGCACAAAATTTGAACCATAAATCAAACAATATCACTGCCAACAAAGTATTGTTATCTAGACCTACTCATATATCTACTTGTGAACATAGTTGTATTTATGTCTCTATTTTCATATGCATATACATAAACAAACATGCATGCAATTCACATTTCCCTATCCTATACAACTTCTTGGTACATATGTGTGTAGATATTTGGTCGCCTATTGGATATCTGTGCATATATGCATACACCATTCAAAATTTATAACTATTTGCAAGCTATTCTAAACAGAAAAAAAAAAACACGGCTTCCAACAATACCTCGCATATAAAACCCACAAAACACAAAAAGCTCCCAGTAACATACGGACTCAAAACCTTCACCATGAAAATTCCAACCCTAAATGAGTCAATATTGGTTTCAACCATAAGCTAGATGGGGTGATTTACCAAAAAACACAACACATTAACTATTTTCCAGCCATTCACACAAGACCCTTATTGTCTTGAGTTTTATTTTATAGTTTACATGTACACATTGCTATCCTTCTTAGATAGCGTTTACAAAAAAATTCAAATGTTTTTTGGAAAACCCACAAAAGACAAGAGATCTCAATTTCAACATTCACCAAATGTATGTGTAGATATATGTATCTGTATATATGTGTATATATATCTATATATATATGTGTACATATATGTATATATATATGTATATATGTGTGTGTATATATGTATGTATGCATATATCTATGTGTATATATGCATACATATGTATTAATATGTATATATATGTATAGATATGCATATCCATATATATATATGTACATGCAACATCCAAAACATTGACTATTTTTTTCTATTGCAACCATAGACGGTAAATGGAAGCCACAAATCTGAGTTGTTTTCCCTTGGTGAGTTCCTCCTTGTGCGGTTATCTTGTGGTTTGATATATTTTTATATGTATATATATATATATATATATATGTATGTATGTATGTATATATATATATATGTATAGGTATATGTATATATATATACATATACCTATACATACATATATATATATATATATATACATACATACATACATATATATATATATATACATATATATATATATATATATATATATACATATAAAAATATATCAAACCACTGGATAACCGCACAAGGAGGAACTCACCAAGGGAAAACAACTCAGATTTGTGGCTATGTATGTATATGTATGCATAGATATGTATATATATATATATATGAATATATATGAATATATATGTATATATCTTTGTATGGATATGTGTATATATATGCATGTATATATATATGTATATATAGCAACCAAAACATTCATTATTTTTTTCTATTGTAACTATAGATGCTAAATGGAATTCATAAATGGAACAATATAGCCTAAGGTGGACATCAACGGAATGAATTCCATAACATTAACTTGTTTATCCCATTGTAACCATTTCCATACAATGCTGAAATTCATAGTTAGCGCTATTCAAAGGCTTTCATGTGAAAGGTTGGTCTATATATAGCTTATTTGTATACATATATATGTATATATATGTATATATATATGTACATGTATAGTATGTATATTATGCACATACACATATGTAGATATATGTGTATATAGATATATGTATATGTATGTATGTATGTATATAAATATATATACACACATGTATAGTATGTATATTATGTACATACACATATGTAGACATATGTATATGTGCATATATGTATATGTATATGCGTGTGTGTGTGTGTATATATATATTTATTTATTAGCCAATGGGCTATTTCTATCAACTTCACCTAGAATTTTCATCAGCCTCAGCGGATTTTAGGTTCCCAGTGGTGGGTAGGTTATAAGTTTGGCCAGAATGTTCATTGGCCTCCCAGATTTTTTGGCTTTCGGTAATTGCAAAAAAGGTGGCTGAGGCGGTTGTTGGCTACTTTGGGAATTGGGTGGTGTTTGTTGGGCCGCGTGGATAGAGAAGGCTACAGAAATTAAATGTTGGTTCACGCCAATATTAATTGTTGTATGCTTTGCATGTATTGGGTATCGTTGTAAGAACAACTACCCTTTAATGCCTAGGGGAACAAAATGAATGTTGGTAAATTTTCAATGAGGCATTGTTTGGTGTCATTCTGTTGCTATACCTAATATGAGAGCTGAGAGCGATGAGGGTTAGCTTCTGTGAGGGTGCAAGATGGATAAAGTTTTATGTGGCTTCTGTGAAGGTGGGTGGGCATTATTTTTTATTTTTTGCAAGGGAGGGTGGTTGGAAATGCAAAAGAATTGTGTCAACTATGATAGTGTTTTGCCTATTCTTGTGCAGACAAGTTGGCGAGAAGATTTTTTTTTGAAGCAAGTGGGAAGAGGTGCAACAACATTTATTTTGCTGGCATGGCTTTTAAAATTTGAAACCTATTATGTTTAATTTTTCCTTTTTGTTTGCTCCTTATGGTTGCAATCCAATTAAATAGTCATTGCTATATAGGCTATCTTGAATATTATCTTCTGTATTCTTACCTATTGGTTCTCTTTTGTATAGTTTGATTGGAATCCTTGCAAGCCTTTTTCATTTTCCAACTTCCCGCATACCAAGGCTAAGGTTGAAAATGGCCTTCCCTTTAAAAAAAATCAAGGCCAAAATTCCCATAAGGTTACACTGTTTTAACACTTGTGGCAAGAGCACAGACATCTAGACTGAATTTTCCCTCATTTTCCTACACGAGAAGGATATGAATTCAAAGATTCTCTTGGCTATAATATGTTTTCCATCCCAAAGCAAGGAATAATCATAGGCAACAAAAGCTTTGAATTTTTAGCCTTCTCAACCAGTCAAGTGAGGGAAAATGTTGTGTGGATGTCTAGTCTCTTAAATGCTAGCTAGTTTTGAGATTGCTTGTTGTATGGTTTGCATGTGCTTGGAATAATTTTGATTGTAGCTCTTGTTTATCCAATTGTATATAAGGTGTGAGATGTAAGATAGGGCTTCCTTTATACTGTACTTAATGTATGGAACAAATCAAATGTAGAAAATAAACAATATTGCTTGCACCCAATGGTGGCTAGACATAACTCATAAACCAAACCATTTGTAGCAACCTACAAAGCAACAACCAACAATTTTATTTTGGAACTAAGATAAGTTGTTTCACAAATACTACATGAACAATTTTACAAATATGCACCTCTCTCGATTTCCTTTAATTGTACCTCTTCCCACTTGGTTTTTCTTCCCTCTATCCCCTATTGATGGATTCTTGTAGATGAATATACATGTGTGTGTGTGTGATTTTGTGTATATATATATGTATGTGTATATACATATATATATGTACATGTGTGTGTGTATCTATATATATATGTGTGTGTGTAGTTTGTTGTTGAAAATTACATACATTCACCTTGTTCCTTGGGGGCTTTAAATGCGTATGTCCTTGCACCATCATCGCTACATAGAAACCATGAAATGATTAATGTTGAACCCATCTTGCTGGCCTTCTCTATCGCTGCACCAAACTCTTTAATTTTTTTTAAAAAAAAAATAGAATAACACCTGCTATACGATGTCAGAGGCCTGGCAACACACAGGCTAGGAATAATTCCATCCAATGTTTCCCATGGCCAAATACTAATTCTTCTTGTTAGGTTGTGTTGTGGAGAAGAACATAAAGTATTTAAGTATATTGCAATCATTTACAAACAAGAAAATCCATAAATAACACAATATTATATTTTGTTGTGTGTATATTTTCATGTAAACCAAAGTAGATGTAAGCAATGTGCATCTCTATTCTTTCCAATGTTTATTGTTTTACTTAAAATATTTATTTTTGTGAGCCTTAACATGGCATTCTTCAAATGTTATACTTCATATCACTGTTATATAGAACATTGAAGCCTGTCTTGCTAATTATTATTTTTCCTTCATACTATTGGTGTTTCTAGGGGAGAAAAGAAGGAATTTTAATATTGAAACAGTGAACTTGGAATAACAAATTGTATGTTAAGTATTATTTGAATCATTGAAGACCTTGTTATTATTAATTGTTTTCTGCCATATTGTTAATGGTTGTGTAAACAAATTAAGAGCCGATGTTGTGTTTGGAAGCCATAGACCTCCTAGCCACACACTGGTGTTGCAACTCTTCCTTCCTAAAAAGAGCAGACAGAGCAATGTCGGTGGTCTCTAGCTCTTTTGAGGCTGGGGAACAATCCTCACACAACACTCCTGTAAGTGTGTTTTTTGTTTAGTTTATTGTTGCTACCAATTTTCTTGTCTGTTTCTTAAGTACGCCAAACAAATCAAAGAAATACTTCATTTACATTAATAATTACTATAATATATGTTCTAACTTATTTATATTTGAACTATATGTCTTGTTTCCAATTTTGTTTATTGGCCTTAATGGAGTAAGTTATAACTTAGAGGGAAAAATGTCTTGGTTTGCAAATGTGTCAATATTGCCTTTTCTTTTTAGAGTTGAGTCATGGTAATAGAGATGCCAGTGCTGCCACTATATTGAGTTTAATTGCCTTGCAGGCTACAAATGTGAATCCAACCTTAACAAAAAATGCACTACGCTTTATAGATGTTGGGGATGTTGTCCCATCTCCAGTGCTCCAACTAATGTCTTACCAAAAGATAGGAGGTAATCAAAGCCCAGTTGATCGATACAAAATTGTGCTATTTGATGGATCCCACATGCAGATGGGAACTCTGCCTGGAAAGTACAATGACCTTTTGTTTACAAGCGAATTGAAAATAGGTATAGTTGTGTGCTTGAAAAACTATTTGTCTAGAAAGCTACGAGAATCGAGGTTCGATATAGTTGTGCCTTGCTTGTTCTTGTAGTTTTTTGCTTCCTTGTTTGTGGGGGCTACATTTTAAAGTATTTAATCTTCATTTCATTCTAGGGAAATTTTCATACTGTCCCTAGATGTGAAGATGACAGATTTCTAGCTAATTGGAAAACCTAAATATTTGTTTAGAGATCAAGAAGAACAAAAAGTTGGTTGTGAGTCATCCTCTCCATCGAAACAAGCCTCCATGTTTGGAATTAACACATCACCAAGGTAGCAAGATGCCACTGCAAAAATCAGCCCTGTTAAAGGGTTGAATGTTTACCAAACCAGATGGATGATAAAAGGCCATGTAACAACAAAGAGGGATATGCACCATTATAGAAAGCAAGGCCGTGAGGGGTAGATATTCAGCTTTGATATCATTGATGATGAGGGAACAAAAATACATATTACATGATTTAATGAGATTTCAAACATGCATTATGATAAGGTTGAGGTGGGACATACTTACTATGTGTCAAAAGGATTGGTGAGACAAGTAGACATAAAATTTAATAAGTTGAACAACTAGATGGAAATTATTCTAGATCAAACTTCAATGTTAAAGTCCCGTGATGATGAGGCCTTTGTGCTAGAGAAAGTATTTTGTTTCAAACCATTAAATCAAATTGCAGATTGCACTAATAATAGTTTAATTGACGTTATTGGCACTGTGGTGCATGTGGGAATGGTTTCAACCATACAAAGAAAAGATCAGTCCCAAACAATTCAGAGGACTGTTCAGCTTAATGATTTGTCATTTTTTTCAATTGATGTTAATTTGTGGGGCTCAACTTGGGAAGCAAAGGGTCATGAGTTAGAGAGGTTGTACACCCCTAGTTCAGCTCTCATCCTTGTCATGAAAAATGCACATGTTGGGTACTTTAATGGATTTTTTCTTAACACGGCCGTAGGAGCTCTTCTGTATATAAACCCTGACATTCTGGAGGCACAACCATTAATTGAGAGAGGCTATATTGCTCCACCTACTATTGAGCCCCCTCATCTAGTCCCTCAAAAGATCGCTTTGGCAGATGGGAGAGTCACTATTGCATACATTTTTGACCACTTCCTTGGCTTGCTAGAGACTTTGCAAGCCACTCTCAAGGCAATAGTAAAATTTATAAAAAATGATGCATTCTATTATGCTACATGTCCATTGGAGGTGAATGGTAGGGAATGCAAAAAATAGTCATGTGAACAATTTGATGAAAATAAATGGTTTTTCCCAAAATGCTAGAAAATGATAGGTGACTGTGACTTCTGATATTTATTGCAACTAAAGATTGAAGACCACACAGGCGAGCTTTGGGCAACTTCTTTTGGTGAGGTAGCAACAAGCCTATTACAAATGTCAACAAAAGACTTACATGATGTAATATGTGTCAACGGCTGAAATGGGTGTCGAGTCTGTTATCAATGTTGTCACCTACATGACATTTGTTTTCACAGTTCTAATCAAAATTCAAACTTATACTTCAGAAAGAAGAATGAAAACAACAATAGTAAAGGTTGCTAAGCTTAACTTTGAGGCTGAGTGCAAGCTATTACTATCTGATTTGTCTACTATTTCTCCCACAGTTGTGCAGGCTCTAGATTTAGTTGTCGTGTTGCCTTTTGAAGACCAAAAGAATCATATCTAATTGGGATGGTGTATACTTCTTTAAGTTCATCTTGTTTGGACATTTAGTTTGTTTAATTCCCTCACACTCCTTATAATAGAAAAAAGACCTTTACTCTCTATCTCTATTGCTTTGTTCTCTATTTCACTAGTTATTTATTAAGGCAATGAAGTATAAGTTACAATCTCTAGGTAAAAAATATACTTTTGGCGTGACCTCTTACTGCTCGTGGAGAACTTTGGTTGATAGGACTTTCTATTATGTATCAGGAGGACCCTTGGCCAAAAGATTATGTTCGTTGTACTATCTGGGTGATGTGTTGAAGTCTCGCTGATAGTATGTTACAAGGTGTGGTCTTCGGCGTATCTCATAGTCTATCGGTAAGATGTCTTACCGATGTGGAGATGTCTTGGCGACAGTGTTAGGGGTCATCAGTGTGACTCTTGGTGAACTGTGGTTTCGGGCTAACACTTGGGGTCTTCACAGTGACTCAAAGACTTTGATATGAAGTCTTGGCGACTGTTGTGAGTCTTGCCAATGGTTGTGAGACTTCAGTGTTACACAGTAGTTTTGGTATGAAGTCCCAGCGACAATGGAAGGTCTCACCGATGGGTGTACTTTTGGTGTCTTCACAGTAACTCAAAGGCTTTGCTATGAAGTCTTGCCGATGGTGGGTTCTCTCACCGATAGGTGTGAACATCGCTGTAACCTCTTGGCAATAGAGAGAAGTCTTGTCGACTGAGTTTGGTGCTCGGTATAACATAAAGATATCGGTGTGAACTCTTGGCGAAGAGTTTTGGTCTTGCCAATAGGTGAAAGGCTTCAGAGTAACATAAGGTTGTCATTAGAAAGTCTTGGCGAGATTGGCATGTCTTGCCGAAAGGAATAACTCATCACTATGACTGAAGACTTCGATATGAGTCTCTCTGCATAGCTAATGTCTTGCTGAATGGAAACCTCATCGGTGTGACTTGTGAACTAGACATGACGTCCTGGTGAAAGACAAATGTCTTGCCGATTGAGATGTCTTCGGTGTGACTCTTGGCGAGCTGACTTTGGGGTGAAATGTAAATATCGCTGTAACCTCTTAGCAATAGAGGGATGTCTTTTCAATAGTGACATCGGTATGACACAAAGAGCTCGGTGTAATGTCTCATCGAATGGCAATTGTCTCGCTGATGAGCATGATGAGATTGATATAACATCTTGTCGTTAGCATGGACTCTTGGTGATATCGAATGCTAGCTGGGTTGGCATCAGGGAGACACTGTTAGTGTCTCACTGACATGCCAACATAGGTTGAACACCCTTGACCATTTGGATGACTGTCCGACGTGGAGCGATATGGAAAAATCAGAGAAAGCAGAATGTGAATTGTTTTTCTGAGCTGGATGATTCGACAGTTGTAATCCAACAGTTGGATTGAAACCATTTTGATAGAGCCGAAGCCGAAGAGAAGAAAGAGAGTGAGAGACAGAGTGAACAGAGGTGAAGGCTGAGAGTGGCTGGTGAGAAGGCTGGAGCCATGAGGCTGTAACAGGTGACTCAAAGAGCTGATGAGATGTTAAGGCTAAGTGTGGCTGGCTAGAAGGCCGAGGCCATGAGGCTGAAACAGAGGAAGAGGCAGAGTTATCTTGTCGATTTCTTTCTTGATCAAGGATTGAATGCCATGGTTTATCTCTTGTGTTGATCAGTATTGTATACTATGTGAGAGTATTGCAATAGTACGAAGATTGTTTGGTTTGAGAGGTTGATCAGGAAATGTATAGAGGGAGAGATGATTACCAGATAGTATCCAGAATGAACAAGATGTAAACTCTGAAAAGGCTAAGAGCCTGGATTTGTATTGTAACCATTATGTTGCTGAGTAATACAATGACTTGATCTTTGGAGTGTGGGGTTTTTTATCCAAAAGGATTTTCCCCACGTAAATCTTTGTGTTCTATTTTTCTATTTCATCTTTCATGTATGTTGGTTCATGTAGATAATGCTTGTTGTTGAATTTACATGTGTTTCTCTCAGATGGATCAATGTTGGAAATGAACTGTGTCTGTTCCACATTTGGACATAGTTGTTCGTGTCTTTGAGGCAACCTAATCGAAATGAAAGTTACCGAAGGAACTACTGCATGGAGTTTTCATAAGATGCACTCCTAGATTTCCTTACAAGTGGTATCAGAGCTTTCTTTTGGTTGTTGGTTCTAGATATTTCTCCTATGAAGATTTCTTAGCTTGATTGGCTAGAGGAAATATGGAGGAATGGACTAATTTATTGATCCTTTGATGAGTGGAAGACTTGTGGTATTCTGAGACAACATGCGGCTTGAAGGATGGTCAAGATGGAAAAGGGAGTTGATCATGTTCTGATCTGTGTCTCCTGGCTGGTAGAGGTATAACCTTGGAGTATGAGGTGGATTGACTTACTCTGTGGCTGTGTAGCAGTAAAGCTTTCATATTGGTGTCTGTGTGATAGGCTTTTGGGTGATATGGAGAAGCCTAGATTATTTCTCAGTCATGGAAGAGAGTGCTTATGCTAGGTGGTGGTTCCTGGTGTTGGAAAGCATTGTTTCCTGTTAACCTCGAATGCTTGAAGGCTATGGAGATAATCATTAGATGATTTGCAAGCTTTTGAAATAGCCTTTCTTTGTTTCTCAGATGCATGTACATGGTGGTGGTTTAAAGTTGGCCTGAAAGGGGTCTGGATTCTCTTGAACTGCTGTTTTCTTTCTAAGGATAATCTGTACTTGCATGGCTATGTGGTTTTGCAAGTTTTACACAATTAAGCAAAACTTGTGATCATGTGGAGTTACTATTAAGCTATTATCTAGACACTGGCCTTTTGGGGTGTTGCTAGATGAGATAGTTGCAGGTCTGCATGCATGCTTGGTGCATGGTTTGAGGAGGTATGACTCTTTCTCTGCATGGGAGTGTTGGTAAGTGTTTTGTCACTCAGCATCCTTGTGGTAATGCTTGTGGGTTTCTTGATTATGGTGCTCGTTGTGGACATGATTGGAAAATCATTTTTGGCATAATCTGGTGTTTGAGTCATGTTGTCTATGTGGTTATTCTCTTTGATATCTCAGTGTTGCAGTTTTCAATGTGATAACGGGTTTGCATGTTCGATGGTTGTGATCTACGAGTTATGTGGTTGGTGGATTAGCTACCCATTGGCTATAGTGAGATAACTTGGATGTGGACTATCTTTATCCACGAGGTTGATTCATTGGTGGTGCAAATTTGTTAGCTGGACTTGTCTGTGGTCACTTGTGCATTGGTGTAATTGTTTTGAGATGAGAGGATGGATATTATTGAGTACCTGAATAGTCGGTTATGGGAACCTGAAACATTTGGTCATGATGCTTGGAAAGCTTGGGTGTCACATTTTAGTGGGAGCTCTAGTAGTAACTATGGATTCATCACATGGTGGTGAATGGTCTTCTTTAGTGTTGCAGAAGGGTTCTTTTGCTTTTGCATGGACATTATTTGAAGATGTGCAACATCTTGGAACCATGGAGGATGCTTGGAGTCTTTGGCTATGGTGTTGGTGGTGCTCGACAGGTGATGTTGTTCTTAAATCTATTTGCTTTATGTCATGGTATACTCTTGTTTGTGCACTGGAGTTAACAAAATGAATCCCATGCTAAACAAATTTGACTTGTTTTAGATATGTCCCTTGTACTACAACAGAACCTGCATGGTAAACATGAACCTAAGGTAAGACATATGAACGTGTGTGCAATATTTTCATGCACAAGGTTTGTACAATATATATTTAATGTTTATAATGTAATGTGCACATGTGAATACAATGTATATATAAAATTTTAAATTCAAACTCACTGTGGGAAATAATATTCCATCACTTGTTTCAGGTTGTTAGCTTATTCCTCTCTTCTGTGCAACACAATAAATAATAGCTAACACCTTCGATGTTTCCAGGCTCTGCTATGACTGCAAAAACATCTCCTATACACCAAATTTACACAAAAAAAATCTAAAAAAATTAGAAATGTCTTAAAGATCATTAACTAGATATATATATAAAATTTAAATTATTGAAAACTTACACGTGTACCTTTTCTAACCAATCTTGAAATATGGTCATAATCAATTGAAATCAAAGGAATGTCTTCAAATCTTTTTTTTTCCTCGTCTTCATCATATGTTTCTAAAACAACTAGTGGCATTGTATCCCATTTACCAACATATCCAAGTTCTTGATTGTTGCATGCATAATCAGAGTTTCAATGAACTCAGTGCAAAAACAAGAGTAATCCCTTGTGTCTAATATCCATCCATGGCAACTATCTGAACTCCTAACACAATGCAAAGATCTTGTTTTTTCTGCCCTCTTGCATCCATGCATCGATCTTCTATCCACACCTAGATACATATGTACAACAATAAAATTATGTGAACAAATATGTATATATATATTTTTTAATTTAAATAGGGTCAAATTTTTGATTTAATGTAATTTATACATGCTTCAGTATCTCCCCAAACACTCTATGTGGAATGTGTCGGTTTGTTCTTGAAGATGTGCCAACCACATTTGATGCAAAAGTGTTTCTTGCACCATTCAACAACATCATGTGCATTATCTAGACGATCTACTGGATAACTCATTTGATGCTTTCTTAAAGCTCATTTGATGCAAGCTCCTGCTCCATCATGCTCACCCTTTCCATGCCCACTCTAAAAAAAACTCCAAACATGTGGTGTGCATATTTTATGATATCTAAAAGTGCATAGAAGATAGTTGTGAAGTTTTTGAATTGTGCCCAACATCCATCTGACCATAAAAAATGAATTTCAAATTTTACACCCACGCTTCTCAAGATTCTCAAAAATATTGTAAAGCAATGTTGTGGACAAAAAGTGTGTCATGCTCTTTATCATCACTAATATAAAAGTGATATTATTTTTTTAATGACTCATTCTTCATCTGTACTCTCAACACCATCCAATTCTAATTGTGCATGTTGATAACACACATGAACCATAATAGTGATCTACTTTGAAAAGTAATACTCTGATTGAATCTCCTTTTGATGTACAAAGGAGTAATTTTCTGCAAAGTCAACTACTAATAGAACTATTCCATGTGGGAAAGTATCTCTCAATGTTTGGAATTGTTGTGCTTGCCACTTAGCAAAAAATGAATGATGTATGTATGGTCGTATCAAAATTTGAAAATCTTCCATAAATTTTCCAATGGGAATCTCCTCTTCTACATAGATCAACCTTGTGGATTCTTTCCCAAAATTTGTTTGCAACTTTACATACTTGTACCTGTGTCAGTAAAATATTGAATAACTAATAAACCACACTTGATCAATGAAACATTACATCAAAGAGAATCCAAATAACTTGATCTATGAGAAATTGAAACAAATAAACTCTCTAAAAATAGCACTTACCTCTTGCAATTTACTATCTTTGTTAGGTCAGTATCCTCAATTCTTGAAGGAAATTTAGCCAAATTTGTACATGTCTCACAAATTCCTTTTATGTAGTTTATTTGAGGTCCATTTTCATGATCACATAATATAGACTTTATGAACAAACTTGCCTGTTTAGGAGGTGCATTTTGAAACCCACATCTTTCTTCTCTCATCTTTCGAAACACTTAATAGTAGAGATCAAATTCAATATGATAACGACAACAAAAAGTTTCAAAAAACTTGTTTATCTTTACATAATATGGCTTTAACCTTTGAAACATTGTTTGCCCAATCTTTATATGAGGATATGTATTACAAAAGTTCACATACATCTCAAATTGTGTTATGTCTAGCCAATGTTTGAGATGATTTTCATAAATACTAGGTCCAATCCTGTATCTCATAACATCTCTAGTATTTGATGATGGACGAGTCTAATCATGCCAAAAACCTGAGACCAAGTTCCTAACAACATCTTCAATCCTATCAGAATGGGGAGCTCTGCACATAATTTCCCAATTTCCTTCTAAACTCTCATCCAAAAAATTTCCCTTTTTCTCAGATTTTATCAATGTGGTTCTACTATAACCAATTTCAGTTGAAAGTGCTGACATTTTTCTTTTTCTTGCTATATCTTGATGTGCAATAGATGTCAACATCACCCTTCTTGTAGTGGCCTTATCCATAGTTCGAGATCCTTTCCCAATGGAATCTAAACCATTTTTAACATTTTGAACAATATCCTTTTGTAATCCCATGTGTTTCTTCTTATTTGATGTTGAATGGACACCCAACAATTGTAATGACTCTTTGAGCTCATCATGAAGAAGTAAACGTGATAACAATTGGGTTTTTTTAAGTGTATCAAGATGATTGATCATTCCATTTATAGATTTAGTCATTGACCTCTTTCTCTTATTATAAGGGTGGTTGGCATAATATTTGAGTTTCTCCATATCCATTTCAAGTAAATGATCTAAATTTCTATGAGAAATTTGTTTCCCCACCTTCTTAGCTAGTTTTATATGCTCATCCATTCTAGTAGGAGGAAGTGATCCCGACCCCTCTCCAACATGCATTGTTTGAACTTGTGCCTCCTCCCTATCTTCAAGGACCATGCATTCTTGAGTGGATTCATTTGATCCAATGTCTAGATTTGGCTCGAATTGAGCATGAAAACTTCCTGCTTGTTGAGCCCTTCCTACACGTGTCACAAAATATTTTGCAAAAAAAAGTGAGAGATGATGTTAAATATATAAGTGAAGTTTATGTATGCAAGCAAAAAAATTGATAAAACATGATGAGCTATAAGTGAGAGAAGTTTGTGCTAGTTTTATATGCTCATCCATACCAGTAGAAGGAATTGATCTTGACCCCTCTCCAACAAGCATTGTTTGAACTTGGGTCTCCTCCCTAACTTCAAGGTCCATGTGTTCTTCAACGGATTTGTTTGATCCAATATCTAGATTTGGCTCGACTCCAGCTGAGAAATCCCTAGAGCATAAAACATAAAAATAATTTGAGAACATTGAAGTGATGAAAATAAAAGATGAAAGATAAAAAACACAAATATTGAAACAAAAAGAATTGGCTTAAGGAATTGGAGTCAAGGATCATATAAACATTGCAACTTGCATGACCAAGATGACTTGAAGATATTTAAAAGTATTTATAGTCATTCAAGTGCAATGATGGTTAGAAACCTTCAACATAAAATTCCTAAACACACACTTGAGAGTGGGAGAGAGAAGAAACAAGCACGTACTTTCTATGATAATTTTCCAAGTTTTGATCACGCCTCTTTTGTTCTTCTTCTTTTGACAATTTTCGTTGAGATGCATTTTTTCTTTTTCTTTGTTGTCCCATTTTCTTCTTCAACTTAAAGATGACTCTAAAAAAGTCCTCTACCAACTTAGTTAAATTATCCTCTGAATTTTGCCTTGATTGATAAAAATGAAAAGTTGTCGAGCTCCAATATTTTCCTCCTTGATAAATGTGCAAAAACTTCTCCAAAATCTGTGCTCCAAGTGAATCAAAATTATTCAAGTGTACATGGAATAACTAGATCCTAGTTTAAATGAATCAAGTAGTAAACAAACAAGTTATTTCATTGTGGAGTTTTGTTGTTATTTAATTCATAGGTATGCACAACATATCTAGTAATTTTAGAATTTTGTTAAAGTGTCAAAATGTATAAATATTAGAGGTATAATTTGAATTGAATTTTCTTAATTATATTTGAATTGAATTTCAAGTTAGTTGTCGAAAATGTATAATAGAGGTATAATTTGAATTAAATTTTCTTAATTATATTTGAATTAAATTTCAAGTTACTTGTAAAAAACGTATAATAGCTCGATATAATTTGAATTGATTTTCTTAAAATTATATTTGAATTGAATTTCAAGTTACTTGTCAAAAAGATTATATCTTGTTCTTAACTCAATGGTTCATGTTGCTTAAGTCATTTTTAAAAAAATATTTATTGTGAACAACATGAATGAACTTAATTATAAAATGGCATTGATTTCCCTAAAATTCTACTAGAGATCAAATGCATATTGAATATAAGGAAATGTAAGTTGTAAGAGATCATAAAATAAGAAAACATGTATGTATATTGGATATTTAAAGAAAATGCATACATATATGCAATCTCATGTATTTTAAATATAAAAGCAAACACATGTACATATATGTAAAGAGTTCAATACATATAAAACATAACACATATAAACAAAGGGGCAAATCTTATGTATATATCATATAAGAAAATATATGTACATATCATAAAAGCAAAATGTAAATTAAAGATCATCAAATGTCGAATACAAAAGATCAAAAAATAAGAAAATGTATGTATATCACTCCAAGCAAGTGTAAGTTAGAGATCATCAAATATCAAATACTATTAAAGATCATCATAGAATCAAATACATGTGGTAAAGATCATAAATCTAGAATGCATGGCCTAATATGAATGCCTACTCCTAGTCGAATGGCCATATGAATGAGAACGGTCCTGCTCTGATGGATGTGTTGAGCCCTACAAATAAAATTGTGTACAAGATGTGTTAAATACATATAATTTATATTAAATAAATTTTATGAAAGTTATTTTTAAATGAACTTGTATTTTTAAATATCAATCTAGATCTATGCATACATAAATATATTGCATGTACATATACACGTGTGATTATATAAAAATGTAAAACTCACATGTCCACTAATGGCATATTCATCCACAGAGTCACATCGATCATGCACACGATCTGGACCAAGGCTAGGAGTGATATGAGGTATGTCCACTTGTAATAATATATACACATATATATCAACTTACATGAATATCTAGTTAAAAAGAAATATAAAAAATAATGAAAAAAGAATTGAAACATGCACATGCACACATACGTGGACATCATCTGATATCAGATGACCTAAGTCCTCTGAAATAGTCACCTCCACCATATCCACCAAACGATCAAGTGACGAATCAACATCTACATCCATCTGATCTATTTCATGTCATGTCAGAAATGATGAATGTAGAGGACTATGAAGGTGAGATGGCATCAGTGATGATGAACCATAACCAATCAACATATCAGTAAAACCCATAGTCTATGCATCTACCATATGAACTGTAGGTGGATCCTGATGCACACTAGTGCTTAGCTGAGAGTAAAGAGGTCCTCCTTAATATCGCATTTCGGTAAGACACTTATCGTGTCTCCCCAATATGATTTTTCCTCCTAATAGTTATTCGCATAGCGTGGACTAGTCGATGAGACCCTTTAGCGAGCTACATAAGTTATATCGATACACACCAAGGTCTCCAAGACAATCGTTATCGGTGTGAGGTCATGGCGATCTCTGTAGTCCTTCAGGGGGCTTCTTATGAGCTCAAATTTCTTTCAGTGAAACCCTACACTTGTCGGCTAGAGCTCCTGGTGAGTTCGTCCTGGTCATACCGATGTCTTCTTCACTTGGCGAGCCCATACTACATTTTTGTAAACCCTAGTGCAGGGGATAGCACATTCAAGTTGGTACATTCTATATATAAGGCATTCTGGCCTCTTTGTAAAGGGTTAGAACTTTGTTAGAAGGATTTAGAAGAAAGTTAGAACTGTTAGGAGTGAGTGAGTTAACAGAAGGAGATAGAGTTGCATCTTGATTCTTAGTAATGAGAGCTTCTCTTGTCTTCTTTTTTAGCAGTTAGATTTTAGTACAGACTGTAATGTATTTTCAAAGTTCTCTTAGTGTAGTTGGAAATAATCTGGAGACTTAGATTCTCTATACACTGGTGATTGTGCCAGAATTGTAAATGTTTCTTATCTGTTTAACTAACAGTAGAAGCAATCAGAGTTTAATCTAATTCATGTTGTGTTCCTGAATGATATTTGTCTTAAATTGACCATTTGATTTGTGAAGTCTTAAAGGAATGAAATACTGTTTTGTGTTTTATTTAAATGGTAACTAAAAATTTGTTATGCAAGTTAGCACTGTGAATGAAAGAGGTTGTGTGTCAATCAAAAGTTTATTTTATTCTATAGTTTTGGTTTACAGACTCCTTGAAATTAACAAGTCTGGTTAAGGTTGGATGAAGTATTGTTCTTTTCTATTTCAAAACTCTGATCTATCTTTTTATATTTATTTAAAACCCCTGGTTAGAATAGTTTTAAATTCATGCTTGATCTTAGAACAATCTAGAAGCTCAACACCAGCAGGCCCCTTGAATATTACTGTTGCATTGACCACCGAGTAACATCATCATAGTTGAGACCCAACTACAAAGACCTTGGGAGCTAAGTCATCCATGTGTTTCCTTTCTCTTTCAAGAGAAGTAGGATAGCAATATTCTCCTTGAATTGTTGTGGTGCCAAAATTGACATCAACAAGAAGAAAAAATTTTCTTGGCTCCTAGTTGATGCAGTCCGTCTGTATAATGTAAAGGTAGTTCCAGATCAGATGAAGGATGATGGAAACCTAATACAGGATCATGCTTATGAGGTAGTAAAGTATAGGCCAATTGGTGATGTTGATTGGCTGGAGGAAGAAAAGACATAAAAGAAATAGTTAAATGATCCAGTTATCAAATGTACTAGAATGTGGTTGAAGCACAAGCTGTGGGAGTTGGAGAATGATGGAGTGAAATGCACATATAGTCTGATGGGTCATTTAGATCCCCACTCCACTTCTGAACAGTCAACCGAGCAAGGTCCAAAGGG
>VDFB02148664.1:0-107844 GCA_007258455.2 Sequoia sempervirens | reverse complement strand
TTTGAAGATGGAAAAAGAAGTGCAATCTGATTCCAAAAATTTTGAAAAAAATATATTTAGAATCTACAGACTATCACAAATCACTTGTTTGCATCATTTTCAAATTCCTCATGGTTTAGCCGGTATAGGTGCCCGAAAGTAAAGATTTAGTTAGAAAAAATCAGTTCAGTGTCTAGTTTGGCCAAAAATTGCAAACTAATATTGTAGGATCACCCAAGAATCTTTACAATTTCTTATCCTCTTGAAGGATCTTCCATGTGGAATTTCATGTTTTCATGCAGAAAAGTGGTGACAACATATATTTCTTGGGAAGTTAACAAGGGTGATGAAGTTAAGTTTTGGGATGATTCTTGGAATGGGCATCCACCATTAAGAGATTGTCAAGAGTTGCAGTCAGCTATCCTAGTTTTGTCTTAGTTATGGGGGCCTAGGTTATTTGACTATGTTAGTTTAGTGGAGGCTTCATCAGGAAGGGTGAGTTGGAAAGATTTTTCTTGCACTCAAATAGAAAAATAACAAAAGGAACTTCTACATCAAATTTTGGGTGGAAGAATAGTATTCCTAACAGGGAAAGTTGATCGTATAATATGGACGCTGTCCAAGAATGGATGTTATACAATAAATTAAGGCTATAAAGTGATTCTTAACAAAGGTGATCAAGGTCAGACTCAAAGGGCTTATTCATTCTATTGGAATAGTGTGATTTTACAAAAAGTGGGCAACTTTGCATGGCTTGTGTTGAGAAAAAGAGTATTCACGAGTGATCGAATTCCAAAGCTAGGAATTGCATATCCCTTTAATTTTTTTTATGTGGCCAATCTTTTGAAGATCCTGGTCACTTGTTTTTCCAATGCCCCTTTGCTCAAAGTTGTTGGTTATTTGTATTACAAAAAATGAGTTTCTCTGCTCCATTGCCAAACTCAATATGGGACCTTTTTTGATTCTTGGATGGTGCTATATAGAACCTATTTTTTGCATTCATTTGGCATCTGATCCCTACAGTAGTGACATGGTCTATTTTGTGGGATCAAAACAAGCACATTTTTAGAAAATTTTCTGCCACAAATCAAACTTTTCATGCAATTATTAAAAAATCAGTCACAACTGTAGTAAATTCTTGGGTTCAAGTTCACAATAATGTTGTCTCTATGTTTACATCATGGGATAATAAACTTTTTTTGTCACCAAAAAGTGTATATATTGCTTGATATGGGATTATTTGATGACAAATTGAGCTTAATGAGGCCTTGATTTAGTATTGTGAGGTGTTCTACACATCCACACTAGGTCTTGGAACCTTGAAAATGAAATAAAATGCATTTTTTGATGTCTTATAAAGGTGTTGTAAAGTGTTGTAAGAGACTTTCACACTTTTATAGACTCTTCTTAAGCATCTAAGTCTAATGGACCTATTTTTCCCCTAATTCAATGCATGTAGAAGGCTTGTAAAATAAACTTAATTCTAATCTAGTGTTGTAATGTGTCTTACACATTTTGGATGTTGTGCCTTTCTAGGCTATGTGGACCTAATTACCCTTTACATCATCATTAATATGCCCCTTGGCCCCATGTTGTGCATCCCAACGCTTAATTTGAATAAAGACCTGATGAAATCATCATATAAACTTGATTTCTTCACTCCTCGACAATCCGGCTGGAGAAATAATCCCTGTGGGACCAAGTTGCCCATCTAAGCAAATTAGTCCCATCTAAGTGGCACTAAGTTGCCCAGCCTGGCGACTTAGTCCCATTTGGGCTATTTTCAAGGTTCAAGCGAGAAAATTTGGATTTTAAGTTTATTTTTTCTTCATGTCAGCCTTGGGGACCAAATTAATGGGAAAATTAGGTGGATTTCATATAAATTGAAGCTTCTAAACCCTAATTCATAATCATCTTAACTCATCATCATTCATTCATCATTTATCATGTTGTCAATTCAAGCAACTTAGGGTTTTGGCATTCTAAGTCATCAAGATAGAATTCTTTAGACATTCAAGGGTAGATTCTTCATCTTTTTCTATAGAAATTCAAGATCTATCATCATCGAAAGTCTCTAACTGCATTGCTTCATGCTTTATTGTCGTATTCCTTCAATTTGGTTAAATTACCTAGAAAGGGGTTTGACCAAGGCAAACCCCCATGCCCTAAAAAATAATATTTATCTTTCTCTCCTTGTGTGTTTGCAGATCTAGGTATATTGAGGACTTGGAAATCATTAAAGAATACATTAAAGACTTATTGGAGTCATCTTCTTCCTTGAAAGGTCAAAATATCAACAATATGTCTCATATAGTGTCAAAAATTAGAGTTTCAAAAGGAGACACATGTCAAGAACCAAAGTGCAGATCAAGGGCTTCTGTTTCCACTTTCAGATTTTCAGAAATTCAAAAGAGGACTAAGTCACTAGGGTATGTGTAGGATCATGATGGGCCACAAAGTGGCAATATGATGGGTATGTGGCTGACGAATTTTTTCTTACCCAAAATTGATGAAACGAAAAGGGTTTTTAAAGGAGATTCTTAGCTTTCCACCAATATAAATTATGCTTTACTTTGAATTTAAAAAATAATTATTATTGATTTTCTATTTGAATTATGACTAAATTCCTAATTGATGGTCTAATTGAAAAACATTTATAACTTTCAAATGGTATCACATTTTTAGAAACCGAAACATGCGTCGCATTCTATGCTTAGCATACTATAGGATTAAAAAAAGAAAAATTGAATTTCATGAAGTTTTGACCAAGTTAAGGTGGTCAGACATATGAATTTTTATATTTTTTAAAAGTTATAATAAAAAATTCATATTTAATTATTTATTTGGAAAAAAAATACAAAAAATATGCATCACATCCGGACATGAGTCCTCTACTTATATCTAAAATATTATTAAAAAATATTATTATTTTATTGTATTAGGGGGTCCAGACACATACTTTTTATTTTTCCCGAAATTTAAGTACTACTACATTGAAATTTCAAATTTTCACCAAATAGATTTTTTTAAAAAAATAAACCTAGTAGTTTAGAAGTTACTTTCAATTTTCTCCAAATTCTATTCTTACATATTTTGAAATAATATAGATAACTTATGCAAATTTTTACGTTAAGTTTCCTAACTCTGTTTTTTCTGAATTTTTTGCCACTTAAGGGCCTACTTTTTCCATGATGATCCTACACATACCCCCCAACAATGGAAAATTAGTCCCACTAAACCTATTTTTCATGGTTTTTAATAGTTCTAGAATCCCATTTAGCCGAAATGGTCTCCAGATCAGTTTTTCTAGATTTGGGACTAAGTCGCCCAGCTGGCGTAAGTGTCCCAATTGGCTTCAACTATAGAATTTGTAGGATTCTAGCGCCTCTCTGCATCATACTTCAATTTCCAGGTGCACCTCTACATTCTTGCTTAATTTGTCATTTTTTTCTTGGTTAGGTCATTTTGCTTGTCATAGCATGTTTTCAAACAACTTGCATATCTTAGGTTTTGCATTAATATTCATTATCTTTTATCAGTTCTTTGCATTTAGGGCATTACATTTAGACATAATTCAATTATACTAGCATTATTCTATAGTGAACATCCAAGTTTTTGTGGGATATCTTTCTCTTTTTAGGTGAAAAATCCTAGAAGTGTAAGAGAGAACCCTCCTACAAAAATTTGCAATTCATTTTGGTGAACCTTCTTTTCGAATACCTTCTTGTTTGATTTGGAGTCCATCATTAACCTAGAATTATCTTTCATTAACATTGCATTGCATTTTGTATTGTTTAATTAACATTCTTGGGTTTCATGTTTTGCATTAGTGAAAGTGCGTATAGGTTGCATTTTTGCATCTTAAATCATTGATTTTTTTTGAAATTGTGAATTTGCATCTTAGGTCTTTATCATACAGAATAGAGAACATCAAAATAAATAAATAAAATCTGAAAATTCTAAAAAAAATCCCTACTAGGACTAATTTGCCACCTTGGGAAACTTAATCCCTTTTCACCCCTGAAACTAATTTTTACAGAGCTGAAAACCCTATTTTTAAGCTTCTGTTTGCTACCATTACCTACCTTTATTAGTTGGTTGAGTTTCTGTAACATGCATTTCATTAGATTTAGCTTAAATAAGCTCATTCCATGCATTTCTTAATTTCCAACTTTCATTTTCTTTTAGATTGTTGCATAGTGTAATCAGAAAATTACCTTGTTTCACATCCGAAAATTGCATTTAAACATTTCACTTTATGTCATTTTATTGTACTTTCTTTACTTAGCATGTTTTCTTTCAAGATATGTGGCTTTGATTTGGTTAAAAATGGAGTGCATAAATACAACATCCCCTCTTATGAATTCAATTTTGATTAGAACAATGTGGTCATTAAGAAACATGTTAGTCATTGTTATGATCAAACCATTCACACAATCCTTAATATTACGTTACCCATTGGTGAGAATGGTAGTGTAGACAATCATAACAATCATAATTGTTCTTCTATCAATACCTCTCCTATTAGCACGACGAAGGTATCTTAGTGAAAGAAGATACAACCATTGAGCATCTTAATTTTTCTCTCCTCATTCCCCTTTAGAGGATATTAGACAACAAGAACATGAGATCATAGACACATTTCTAAACATCACCTTACCTAGTCTCCATAACCATGACCATCAACATTTTCCTCCTAATATCCCTCGTTGATGCCATGAGGATAGGTTGGTATTAGAAGATATACCTATTAAGAGTCATGAGAATCTTGACCTCCCTTCCCTAATGCTCCTACCATTTGGGACAATCTATTTGAAAATCATAGAGGTCCTTCTATTGATGCCTCACCCACTTGTGATGAAGCTACTTTACAAATTTCAACCTTGGATTAACATATTGCAAGCTCTCGTATTAGGGTAGATAATATGGAACAAGAGAATCAGACCTTAGAGACAAAGGACAGTCAAATAGAGTCTTCCCCTAATTTCCCCACTATTGATAAACAAGAAAATCCAACCATTGATCATTCCCCTACTTGTGACAAAGACATTTTAGAAGAACCCATCCATGAATTTCAAGAACATTTGATTTGTAGTTCTCCTAAAAATTTTCCTCTAGGAAGAAGATCATGGTGCTGGCAAATGGAAACAATACTAATGTGTCTTCCTTAGATAAAAAGGTGATTCTAAATTTCCCTTTGTTAGAGATACATTAAACCAAGACCACTGAGGTTATGAAAGTGCAAGTGTCCATTAGATCCCCCTCGATCAATGGACCTCATACGTACCCCGTGGTACATCCTAAGTGTTGGAAACACAAGCGCAAACAACTGAGAGGAGGGGTTGAATCAGTTGTCTCATAATTTCAAACTTATTCAACTTATTCTCAGATCTGATCAATAACCATGAAAGCATAAATGAACAACACATCAACAACACACATAACACAAAGATTTTTACATGGAAGCCCTGCTAGGGGCAAAACAACAGTGGAGGTCATTCCACAAGATTATACCCTATTACAAGTATAAATAAATGTGAATGGGGAATGCACATGCATTCAGGCACAGTGCCTAGAGCTCACTGCTTAATTACAAAGGGAAGACTCACTATCTTACAAAAGATTTGTATTACATCCACAAGAATTTGAACTAAGAAAGTAGCATTTACTAATGCCTGATTATAGTTTCGGTTAAGCACATGAACACTTCTTCACTCTTCTTCACACTCTACTCTAGCTTTGAATGATTTAGAAAATTATTCGCACACACCATACCATCAAATGGTATAATTTTTTTTATATATATCCGCAACAAGAAATTACATCACTACATGTTAGCCTCAACAAAATAATAAAATGAATACAAATTTTTGGCCCAAAACAATAAATATTATTAATGTGAATCAACCAAGGTTTTCCACAACATAGTGAAGACCCAAAATAACATCTTCAAACATGAAAACATTTCAAATAATTATTCCTTGAAGATCCACAACACGCTACAACACCTTGTTGGCCAAGAACAAGAAAAACATGAACACGCAAGAGGAAATCTCCAATCGCGAGCACAACGATCAACGCGGATGTGCAACACAGATAGAGCACAATGTAGAAACATTCAAAAACATCATGAATCACTAGAGAAGCATCCACAACAACTGAACTTTCTAAAATCATATCACCATCATTCAGGAACACCAACTGAAGCAACAAAAAGACTATCATAATACAAATCTTCATAACACGATCAAATCTTAACACAGATCTATGAAACTTAATGTGGATAAAATATATATACTCAACAATAAGCCCTTTAATTGAAAACCTTTGATCATCAATGTACTGAGCTAACCAATCGACTAAACTTCACTTCACCATTGACAACCTGCAACTCATTACATTACAATTTTCTCAATATCCTCGACATATATAACTTCTAAAAAATTAATTCCAATAGTGTTGACATCAATGACAACCAAATATTAGCAACACAACCACAACATCCAACAATCTCCCCCTTTAGGCATTGATGGTAACACATGATGTGAAAAACACCATCAATGCAACTATCTTGAACACTTACTCCCCCTTAGGTTATGACTCTTTTCTCCTCAATTATTTTACACGACTCTTCTACCCAAATTTCTTTTCACATAAATCTTATCCCCCCTTGATATCAATGAAAAATATCTCTTTTCTCCACACAAGTTCTGAACCACATATCTAAACATCTAACTACTCCCCCTGAGTAGTAACCACCACAACATCAATTTGGGTCAAGATATGACTATGAAATGCATAGATTGATGCAATGACTTGCATCTTAGTTCTGATTAGGAGGGGTAATCATCCCTAGCTTCCATCTAATATACTCAAAAGTATCGTTAAGCAAAGGCTTGTAAAGATATCTATAATTTGTTCCTTAGTAGGCACATACTCCAATTCGACTTCCTTTTCACTCACCTTCTCCTTCCAAAGGTGAAACTTGATAGATATATGTTTGGTATTTGAATGCAACACTGGATTCTTGGAAATTTTAATTTCACTTGAATTATCATAGAATATAGAAATGGGATCATCATACACAACTCTAATATCTTTCAACATCTGCTTCATCCACAATACTTGAGTACAATTTTTAGCAGTAGCAATGTATTCTGCCTCTATAGTAGATAAAGAAATGGAATTCTCCTTCTTACTTAACCATGAAATTAGCTACTTACCCAAGAAAAATGTACCACCACTAGTACTCTTTCTATCATCCACATCACCTACCCAATCAACATCAGTAAAGGAACTCAAAGTAATATCATCATCTTTAGGATACCACAACCCATAATCAATTGTCCCCTTCAAGTATATGAAAATAATCTTCACAACAGTTACATGAGATTCCTTAGGATGAACTTGAAATCCTGCAACAATGCATACAACATTCATGATATCAGGTCTAGTTTGAGTCAAATAAAGCAATCCAACAATCATTGATTTGTATCTAGTCTGATTTGCTTTCAGAGAATCAGCATCTTGTGTCAACTTGCATCCAATCACCATAGGTGTACCAATTGGCTTCGAATCTTCCATACCAAACTTCTTTAATAGTTCTTTCACATACTTGGACTGAGATATGAAGATGATCCCTTTATCTAGTTGAGAAATTTTCAATCCCAAAAATAATTTCATCTCACCAATCATAGACATATCAAACTCATTTTGCATCTCATCAACAAACTTCATGCATAAACCATCATCTCCTCAAAAAATGATATCATCAACAAATACTTCAACAATCAAATATTTATCATGATTAATCTTGAAATATGGATTACTATAAGTAGTACCTTTATTTAATCCAAGCTTCAACAAATACTTTTCCAATATGCCTCACCATGCTCTTAGGGCTTGCTTAAGTCCATACAATTCTTTCTTCAACTGGAAAACCATATCTCCTTGATCATTCAATTGAAATCCATCAAGTTGCTCAACATACACCTCTTCTTCCAATTTGCCATTTAGAAATGCTAACTTGAAATCCATCAGATAAACCTTGTAATTTCTGTAAGCAACATAGGCAAGAAATAATCTCACAACTTCAATCCTAGAAATAGGGGCAAAATTATCTTCAAATTAAATTCCTTCCATCTGGGAATATCCCTTACACACCAATCTTGCTTTGTTTCTAACAACTTCACCTTGCTCATTCAACTTGTTTCTAAAGACCCATTTAGTTCCAATTACATTTTTTTCCTTGGGTCTAGGAACAAGAATCCATGTATTATTCTTCTCAATTTGTTTTATCTCTTCTTTCATTGCTTCCATCCAATGTTCGTCTTTGCATGCTTCATTCACACTATTAGGCTCAGTCTTTGAAATTAGACAGTATTCTTCTGTAAATTTTCTCCTCCTCTGAACACCTTTGTTCTTATCACCTATAATCTAATCTTCTAAATGATTTAGTCCTACATACCTTAGAGTCTTAAGATGTTCTTGAACTTTTGGCTCTTGTGATCTCTCTTCTGCACTTTCAATAATTCCTTCCTCTTGATTTTCTTGATTCACCAAAATGATCTCGACTTGATTTTGAGTCTAAACTTTTTGTTCTATGACTGGACTATTATTCTAATCATCTCAATCATATCCATAGGTTTTGGATGGTCTAGCTATGTCTTCATCAACCTTGACATTTTCACTTTCAACTAGTTTCCTCAATCTCCTTTTGTAGCACCGATAGGCCTTAGTCTTAGTAGAATAACCAAGAAAGATTCCTTCATCACTCCTAGCATCAAACTTTCCTATATCTTCATCTCTTTTGATATAGCATTTACTCCAAAAGATTTTAAAATATCTAACAGTAGGCTTATGACCAGTCCATAGCTCAAAAGGGGTCTTACTAGTATCACCTTTGACTTGTACTCGGTTGAGGATGTAAACAACAGTACTCACAAATTCTCTCCAATAGATATGAGGAATATTTCCTTCCAACATCATAGTCCTAGAAACATCTTAAATTATCTTATTCTTCTTTTCCACAACTCCATTTTGCTGAGGGGTCTACGGGGTAGATAATTGTCTCTTTATCCCATGAACTTCATAAAAAGAATTAAAATAATGGGAAGTGAATTCACCACCTCTATCTAATCTCATAAATTTAATCTTTTGACCTATCTCTATCTCAACCATAGCTTTAAAGATCTTGAATTTCTCTAGAGCTTCAGATTTCTCCAGGTTAAAAAAGTAACCCACATCGATCTACAGTAATAATCAATAAGTAACATGAAGTACTTGTATCCTTGTAAGCTTATGACTCTAGAAGGACCACACAAATTAGTATGAACAAGCTCCAACACTTCATTTGAACAATGTTGTTTTCTCTGAAATGAAATTCTAATTTTCTTCCCTAACTGACATTCCTTGCATGTAGTATTAGTAGGCTTTACCAACTTAGGAAGATCTCTCACTTCTTGAGTCGAACTTATCTTAACAACATTGTCAAAGTTTACATAACACATTCTCTTATGCCATAACCAACTTTCATGAACTTGAGAAATCAAAAAGCTTTACTAGCAGCATTCAGGTGAGAGATGTTACCTTTTGTTTTTGTACCTAAAGCAATCACATTTCCAAAACTTCCCAATATTCTACACTTTCAATTCTTGAATTGAATATTGTATTCCTTGTCAACCATATGTTTGACACTTGGGCATGTGCAAGATCATCATGGAAAAAATAGGCCCTTAAGTGGCAAAAAATTTAGAAAAATCACAGTTAGGAAAATTGACATAAAAATTTGAATAAGTTATCTATATTATTTCAAAAATGTTTAAGAATAGAATCTATAGAAAATTGAATGTATTTTCTAAACTACTAGGTTTATTTTTTTTTAAAAAAAAATCTATTTGGTGAAAATTTGAAATTTCAATGTAGTAGTACTTAAATTTTAGGGAAAAAATAAGTAGGTGTCCGTAGACCACCCTAACCACAATAAAATGATAATATTTTTTATAAGATTTTAGATGTAGGTGGACTCGTCATGTGATGCATACTTTTTTGTAATTTTTTCCAAGTAAATAATTAATTATGATTTTTATTACAACTTTTAAAAAATATAAAAACTTCGTATGTTTGACCACCTTAACTTGGTCAAAATTTCATGAAATTCAATTTTTATTCTTTTAATCCTATAGTATACAAAGCATAGAATGTGACACATGTTTCGATTCAAAAAATGTGATAGCATTTGAAAGCTATAGATGTTTTTCAATTAAACTATCAATCAGGACTTTAGTTGTAATTCAAATAGAAAATAAATAATAATTATTTATTAAATTAAAAATAAAGCATAATTTATATTGGTGGAAAGCTAAGAATCTCCTTTAAAAACCCTTTTTTTTTCATTAATTTTGGTTAAATAAAAAGTCATCAACCACATACCTATATATATCCATCATATTGCCACTTTTTGGCCCATCATGATCCTGCACATACCCACTTAAGAGATTATGCTTCAAACCTTCCACATAAAGAACATCATCAAGATTATTCTTACCATCAAGAGAAATGGATTCTCTACCACATATTACACCTTCTTTGTCATCACCAAATCTTACAACACCACCATCATACTTTTCCAAACTCCCAAACTTCCTTTTATCACCTGTCATGTGATGAGAGCATCCACTGTGAATCACCCATTCATCTTTGTCTTCAACTTTGGTAGCTAGGGCTTTCGCCACATTTGAGCAACTAATAGATTTAGTAGGGGCTAGATCATTTCCTTGATAGGAATAAATACCCATTCATTCTCACTTGCATTTCCTTTATCATATTCATCATATGTCACATATTCATCAGTAGTGTAATAACACTTTCTTTGAAATCTAGGCTTGTTATGTCTTGGCTTTGGGACTCTTTCTGGACACCTTGATGCAAAATGGCCTATCTTATTGCAAGAAAAACATTTAATAGGAAATTTCCCCTTATACTTACCTTCTTCTCTAGCTTCCCTTTTGACAATAAGTGCTTCAAGCTCATTTAGTTCTCTTTCTTCTTCTTCAATCTGTCTCATTTCTTCTTCATACTTGAATACCTTTCTAGAAGAAATTTCTCTAGATCATATCTCTACTTATCTCTTCTAGAAGTAGTAGCCTTGAATGCATATTCTATCTTAGGAAAAGCATCACCAAACTCACTTAAGTAAAAATCAGTTAGCTTACCAATCAACATGCCTCTAGTGACATTTTTTACAGTCTGGAGCTTCTCAATAGCAATGGCTTTGACTTTGTAAGCATCAAGCAAGGATTTAAGCACTTTAGCAAAAATCTCTAATTCTTCCAACTATCCACCAACACATTTGAGACCACACACAAGTTCATTCACTCTTTGTATGAAAGTAGTAATATTCTCATCATCACCCATTGTCAACATTTCATATTTTCCTTTCATACTTTGTAACTTAGCAATCTTCACATTAGCATCACCTTCATACAAAGTTTCCAACTTTTTCTGGATCTCAAAAGTAGTCTTTAGATCCATAACATTTGTCATCTTAGAATCATTCAAAGCACTCAACAATGCTTCCTTAGCCCTAATATTGTAGTTAACATCCCTAATTTTAGTTGTAGTTCTAGGACCATTTTGAAGAATAACATACCTATTGCTTGTAATACTCCAGTAGGCTTCACCAATGCATCTCAGATGGCACTCCATTTGAGTCTTCCACAGAGAGTAATTTGTTCCATCAAATCTCAGACTATCCTTCTTGTATGTCGCCATCCTGGATCAATGAGCAAGTTGTTAAACTTCTTCCAAGGAACCTACTTTGATACCAATTGTTGGAAACACAATGACAGAAAACTAAGAGGGGGGTGAATTAGTTGTCTTAGAATTTCAAAATTAAACAAACTTATTAAAATTATTCTCAGATTTGATCAATAACCATGAAAGCATAAATCAACATATCAGAAACACACATAACACCAAGATTTTTATGTGGAAACCCTGTTAGAGGAAAAACCACGGTGGAGGTCAGTCCACAAGATTATACCTAATTAAAAGTATAGAGAAATGTGAATGGGGAATGTACATGCTTTCAGGTGCATTGCCTAGAGCTCATTTCTCAATTGCAAAGGGAAGAATCACTATCTTACAAAAGATTTGGATTACATCCACAAGAATTTGAATTGAGAAAGTAGCATTAGCTAATGCCTGATTACAGTTCTGGTTAAGCACATGAACACTTCTTCATTTTTCTTCACTCTTCTTCACACTCTGCTCTGCCTTGAAATAATTTAGAACATTATTCGTGCACACCATACCATCAAATGGTATAAACAATCGCTTATATATATCCACAACAAGAAATTACATTGCTACATGTTGGCCTCAACAAAATTTAATAAAATGAATACAAACTATCAGCCCAAAACAAAAAATATTATTAATGTGAATCAACCAAGGTCGGCCACAACATATTGAAGACCCAAAATAACATTTTGGTATGTGTAGGATCATGATAGGCCAAAAAGTGGTGATATGATGGGTATTTGTAGGGTATGTGGCTGGCAATTTTTTTTTAACCCAAAATTGATGAAATGAAAATGGATTTTAAAGGAGATTATCAACTTTCCACCAATATAAATTATGCTTTACTTTGAAATTAATAAATAATTATTATTCATTTTCTATTTGAATTACGACTAAAGTCCTGATTGATAGGTTGATTGAAAAAAATCTATAGATTTCAAACGGTATCATATTTTTGGAATCCAAAACATGCATCACATTCTATGCTTTGCATACTATAGGATTAAAAATATAAAATCGAATTTCATGAAGTTTTGACCAAGTTAAGGTGGTCACATACAAGTTTTTATTTTTTTTAAAGTTGTAATAAAAATTCATAATTAATTATTTACTTGGAAAAATTTACAAAAAATGCATTACATCTAGACACGGAGTCCTCTACTTATGTCTTAAATATTTTTAAAAATATTATCATTTTATTGTGGTTAGGGTGGTCAAAACAGATACCTACTTATTTTTTTCTCTGAAATTTAAGTACTATTGCATTGAAATTTCAAATTTTCACCAAATAGATTTTAAAGAAAGAAAAACCTAGTAGTTAAGAAACTACATTCAATTTGCTACAGATTCTATTCTAACATATTTTTGAAATAATATAGATAACTTATTCAAATTTTTACGTCAAGTTGCCTAACTCTAATTTTTCTAAATTTTTTGCCACTTAAGGGCTTGTTTTTTCCATGATGATCCTGCACATACCCATCTTTAAACATGAAAAAACTTCAAATAATTATTCCTTGAAGATCCACAACAGGCTACAACACCCTATCAGCCAAGAATAAGAAAAATATGAACTCATAAGAGAAAATCTCCAATCACGAGCACAATGATCAATGTGGATGTGCAACACAAATAGAGCATGATCTAGAAACACCCAAAAAAATCATGGATCACTAGAGAAGCATCCAAAACAACTAAACTTACTAAAATCATATCACCTTAATTGAAGAACACCAACTGAAGCAACAAAAAGATTGTCAGAATACAAATCTTCATAACATGATCAAATCTTCATGTGGATCTCTAAAACTTAACATGGATAAACTAGATATACTCAAAAAGAAACCCTTTAATCCACAACCTCTAATCATAAATATAATGAACTAACCAACTGACTGAACTTCACTTCACCATTGAGAACCTACAACTCATTACATTACAATTTTCTCAATATCCTCGACATATACTGCTTGTAAAAAATTAATGCCAATAGTGTTGACATTAATGACAACCACATATCAGCATCACAACCATAATATACAACACTAAGAAACCTCTAATTCTCTACCCACCTTCACACAAACAACAAAATTAAAACCAACCTGAACTCATCCTTTACCCACCTTCAAACAAACCTTCAACTCAAAATAATCTTGAACTTGTGCTTTACCCACCTACGAATAATGTTTCACACCAACTAAGTCATAATGTCATTTCTCATACATATCCCACTAGAAATAATCTACGACCACACCAACCAACCCCGACACCATTACCTTTTCCTAATCACATATTTCCTAGTGCTCCTCGATTAACTTCTAAGGAGTATGATCTTATTAAACAACTTAAGAATACTCCTGCAAAGATATCCCTTTGGGACCTTATTTAGAATTCATCAAACTATCAAACTATGCTTCAAACAACCTTACAACAAATTCCTATTCCTTCTAATGTGCAACCGAATGACATAGCAGCCTTAATTCAAGGATTAAAAGTTGACATTGTTTTCCACCAAAGTGAACTCTCCCCTTTGGAAGTGCAAAAAAAAAAAAAAGCTTTCATAATCATATCTCAATATAGAAGAATAGGGATAAAGTGAACCCTTTTTTACAATGGCTCGGCCCTTAATATGTGTAGTGTGAATCTTTTGGATAGGCTACATGTGGATAAATTAGAAATTCAACCCGATTCCTTGTCTATCTAGGGATTTGACAATGTAGGAAAACAATCGCTTGGTTTGATCACTTTGCCTCTTACTGTTGGGGAGGTTACATTAGATACACCAATTCATGTTATGCCTAACAATATTTCCTATAATCTCATTTTAGACATACCATGGATTCATGAAATGAATGGTGTGCCATCTAGTCTTCATTGTAAAATGAAATAAATCTATAACAACGAAAAGTACACACTTGACGTTGATCTTGAGCCTTATAGTGTCTTACAACTTCAGAAAAACAAAGAAAATCCCTTGAACACATCAACACCAACTACACAAGTGGAACTTGTCCAACAAAATGACAAACAACAACATATTGAACAAGTCATGAAGCTATTCAACGATGATTGGTGTTCCTTAGATGTCACACCAACACTCATGGGCGAGTAGATCATAAAAAATGATTCAACTAAGGGAAATGAAAACATAGTCATGACAACACAAAACTCGAAAGACCCTTCAAAAGCATCCACCTCAACCACTTTAGACAAAGAAGAAAATTACATGACAAACTTTGATGAACTTAATCATGAAAAACCACCCACTTAAAAAGCAATGAAAAATCTTTATGGAAAAGGTTATGAACTTATGAAACAACTTGGCTATAGTGGAAAAGGATGTGGTGCTAGAGAACAAGGTATTCATTTCCCCATTCACCCTAACACCCAAGAAATAGCTCATGGTCTTGGTTATTGTCCTTTGATAGAAATAATCAAGCCTTCCCTCAACATCAACACTATCACAAAACACTCCTCTAAACCAACTTTAATAGTAGTGCATCCTAAACTAATAGACACTAGTGGACTTAAGTGTTCTCCTTTTCCTAACATAACACACACAAAGACATCCTCACTTAATGTAAATTTCATCTCTCAAAACACTAATGATTTAAGTTTGTTAAATTTTACACCCTCTTGCAAAGGTGGGAACAAAATCTTACAACCTTAAGAGTCTTGCGTAAGTATGAGATCTTGTACTAAGGAAGAAGTATCTTTGTCACAAACTACAGGAACACCTTCTACCATTGATCAAGAGGGTATCTTGTAGATACTCCTCCAAGATCACTTGATATCTCTCCCTCCAAGAACTTGAAATAAATTTTATTATTACAAGGCTTCATTTTGTGCATATCATAGAGTTCATGGCCATTCTACTAATGAATGTAAGGATTTGAGTAGTAAAATCCAACATCTTAAGGAGTTTGGTGTTCTTCATTATGAGGAGGCACCTAATTCCTCTAATTAATATTGATTTTCACTATATCATGCATTGATCATCAATAATTTTGGCTCACCCTTGTCATATACTAAGTGGAGGCAATTATTTAGTTAGCCTTGTCCTCATATGTCACTTGTTGTCTCTTTTGGCTAATCATTAACCTTTCATGAACATATAAGAGCAAGCTTGGGATGTGAATGACATGCCTTAAGTTGGATTGCATGTGACATACCCCCTTTTTCATGATGTAGCTTATAGGAAACATATGACTTGGCATAGGGATTTTCGAGTGAGCTCTCATGTATTCTTCTTCTAATTTAAATAAATTGCTCACAGCAATGGTGTTAGCAACCAATTTAAAGTGGGGACATACATCGACACTCACATTTCATTGTATGATTCTCTTTTTCTTGTGATTTCCTCTCTTGGAAACATTAGGCACAATGTTGCCTAGGATGAGACATTGCACTTGTCCTCTCTTGGAAACAAGATGAGACCATTTGCACTTTTCCTCTATTTGAAACATTAGACATGATGTTCCCTAAGATGAGACCTTACACAAACTAAGAAAAATCCCTTTGAACATTCCTTACAACATTAACAATGTCTGAGTGTCAAGCATATGAAGTTTTTCTTACCCCATGGAGCTCGAAGTTTATTTTTGTGTGGCGCCTTATTAAAGTTATCAGGAGGTATAACTTTGTTATGGTTGAGTGAGAAGCCTATTCTAAGGCTTGAATTTCCCCTATCCGCTTGCGTGTGTGTGAGTGTATACCAACCATAAGTGTTTGTTCCTCACCTTTTAGGACTTCTCACTTGGCAAACAGCCACGAGTTTCATCACCTCAGAGTGAGTATGCATTTTTGGACAAACAACCTATATCTAATCCACAACATGTTGGAAAAATGGTCGAAGCTTGATCCACATTTTTATTTTCACTTTTCTCTTCCTTCTAGTTCTTTTTGTTGTATCATCATGTATCTTTTCTTGTTGCAAATCATTCACCTTGTGTGTATCCTTTGCGCTTATGTTGGTATGAATTAGGATCTTGGATTCTAGGGGCTTGACCGATGCCTTGATCTTTTCCATTCTTTGTTGACCATCCACATTGGTACAATTGGAATCCTCTTGAATGCCTACTTTAGTGTGAGTTTGAAGTAAGTTCATCCTCTCACCAAAGTGGGGGCTTAATGTCTCACCAAAAAGTGTATATCTTGCTTGATATGGGATTAATTGATGACAAATTGAGCTTAATGAGGCCTTGATTTAGTGTTGTGAGTTTTTTACACATCCACACTAGGTCTTGGATCCTTGCAAACTAAATAAAATACATTTATTGATGTCTTGTAAAGGTGTTGTAAAGTGTTTTAAAATAAATTCACACATTTCTAGACTCTTATTAAGCATCTAAGTCTAATATACCTATTTTCCCCTAATTCAATACATCTAGAAGGCTTGTAAATTAAACCTAATTCTAATTTAGTGTTGTAATGTGTCTTACACATTTGCATTGGATGCTGTGCCTTTCTAGGTTATGCGGATCTCATTTTAATGATGTAAAGTGTATTTAATCACACTTTCACATTGAAATTTGTGTCCCTAGCCCTAATTACCATTCACATCATCATTAATAGGCCCCTATGGCCCCATATTGTGCATCCCAATGTTTAATTTGATCAAAAACTTGATGAGATCATCATATAAACCTAATTTTTTCACTCCCTGGGCAACAATTCAGCTAGAGAAATAACCCCTGTGGGACCAAGTCGACCAGCCTCGCGACTTAGTCTCATTTGGGCTATTTTAGAAGTTTGGGTGGGAAAAATTGGATTTAAAGTTTATTTTTCCTTTATGTCAGCCTTGGGGATCAAATTAACAAGAAAATTAAGTGGATTTCCTATAAATAAAAGCTTCTAAACCCTAATTCATGATCATCTTAACTCATCATCATTCATTCATCATTGAAAATTTTCTCAAGTCAAGCAAGTTATAGTTTTGGCATTCTAAGTCATCAAGATAGCATTTTTCAGACATTCAAGGGTAGATTCTTCATCTTTTGCTACAGAAATTCAAGATCTATCATCACGAAAAGTCTCTAAATCCATTGCTTCATGCTTCATTTTCTTATTTCTTCATTTTGGTTTAATTACCTAAAAAGAGGTTTGACTAAGGCAAACCCCCATGCCCTAACAATCAATATTTCACTTTCTCTCCTTGTGTGTTTGTAGATTTAGGTATATTGAGGACTTGGAAATAATTTAAGAATAGGTTAAAGACTTATTGGAGTCATCTTCATCCTTGCAAGGTCAAAATATCAACAATAAGTCTCCTACAGTGTAGGGAATCAGAGTTTTAGAAGCAAAAACTTGTCAGGAACTGAAGTGAAGATCAAGGGCTTCCATTTCCACTTTTGAATTTTCATAACTTTGAAAGTGGACTATCACCAGCAATGGTGACTTAGTCCCAATGAACCTATTTTTTAGAGATTTTTGTAGTTTTTGATACCCATTTGGCTGAAATATTCTCTAGATCAGTTTTTCTAGATCTGGGACTAAGTCACCAACCTTGGCATAAGTGTCCCAGTTGGCTTCTGAAGCATAGATTTTTGGGACCTGAAATGCTACTCTTACACTTCTAGGTCTTTTCACCTAAAAGGAGAGAGGTTAGGTCCAAAAATGCTTATGTAACACTCAAATTAGGATGTTTGCAATGTTATATGATGTACAAGAACTTAACCAAATGCATTTTATTGATTAAAATGAACAAAAATGAATGTAAAAATGTAATTTAAGCTATGTTTGAAAATACATTGTGATATGAAAATAACAATGTAAATGAAGAAATTATGGAGAACAAAAAGTACAGGGGTAAATCTGATTGCACCTAGATGAAATGTGAAGATTCTAGAGTGTTCTAGATGCTGATGAAATTCACTAATTTTCTACAGTGGGACTCATTCGCCCAGTGTGGTGAATCAGTCCACCTACTAGTGAAAAACTATCAGGACCTAATTTCTATCTATTGGGATCTAAAATCTAACAAAAAACAAGTTTCTAGTTCTAAGATGGGACTCATTCGCCACAGGTGGTGAATCAATCCTCTCCCAAATTTCTAAAAAACCAGGAGACAACTATGCAACACTAGATCTGGAATTGTCTGCTTGTCGGGTTGCCAAAATTAAATCTGTAGAAAACAGACAAATAACTCTCTCCAAGCTTGAAATTGACTTATGTTGACTTGAAGTACCTAATTGAAATAAAAATAAATCTTCAACACCTTATAACCTATCAAATCTACACACAAAAGGCTGCAAATACACAAGAAAAAGGGGAAAATGTTTAGGGTTAGTGAATAGGGCTTTATCTTGGTCAAACCACACTTTTGGTAATTAAAGCCTTGAAAAGATAATGAAATGCAAGAGAAAGATAAACTAATAACATGAAAACGATATCAACTCACCTAACTATTGATCTTGTAGATCTGAAGTAATGTCAATGGCAACCACAAAGTGCTTGAAAATTGCCTAAATTGATGATGTAAAAATGCTTGAATGCTTGAGTGAATAGGTGGATAAGTGAACTTGATGAATGGGGGTTAGAATGAGATGAAAATAACTTATTTATACAATTCTTATGCCTTACTATCCATTCATACCTCATCATAGGATGACATCAAGTGTCTTTGAATAAAATCCTAAAAGGAAATTTAAAATATTTTGAATTTGGGGCCAAGGGGGACTCATTCGCCACCCATGGCGAATGGGTCCCACCTAGGACCTAAAAACATGTGTCAGGAATAATGTTGTATTTAATGCTATTTGTCAGGATAACATTCAAAAATACACTTAATTAAGACATATGACGGCATAAAGAGACGAAAGAAAGCATGAGAAAGGTGTAAATAGTGAAGATTTGCCAAGAAAAGCGTGAAATCTTGTTACAAGACTTTACAACACTTGAAAATAGGACTCATTGATGAGTAAAAAGGTGATTTTTAGGTGAAATGTATTAAATAAAGTCTAGAAGAATGTAGAAATGTCTTACAACACTTCACAACACCTTCAAAAGACATTCTTTTAATTTTAATACTTAAATAAGCATGTTCAAGCCATGTTACAACATAAAATCAAAGCAACATAGTTCCAACACCATGAAACAAGACCTAAAAGGCCATGAAAATGACAAGGGGCCATTTTTCTACAACACATTTAGCCCCCATTTTAGTGAGAGGATGAACCAGCTTCAAACTTACACTAAAGTAGCCATGAACATTGAGGGGAGGGTTCAAATGTACTTACCTTAGCAAGATGGAATAAAATAATCAAAAGGGATGATCAAGCTCCCAGGATGAAGATCCCATGGAAAACAAGGTATAAGGACAAAGGAACACACAAGTGTTGAAATGAATTGGATGAACCTTCGATCATCAATCCAACTAGTTGTGGATAAGAGATCTAGGTTGATTGTTTGAAAAAGAGAATGTGTACTCACTCTGTGGCCACATAACTAGTTGTTTGCGAGGTGAGAAAACCCAAAAAGTAATATACATACGCTAGTTGGTATGCACTCACAAAACAAAAAAGGTGGCTATGGGGAAAAGTCATGTCTCTAGTTGGGCTTCCCACTCAACCATACCAAAGTTATACCACTCGATAACTTTAACAAGGTACCACAAAGAAAAAGCCATGAACAAAAAGGAAAGGTGTGACAATCATGCAAATTATGTTATGCAAGGTGGTAAAAATGCAAAAATGTAAAATGAGAAAATATTAAATGTCAAAAATGTAAAGGATGTTCAAAGGAGTCTTATTCGGTTTATGCAAGGTCAGTCACTTAGGGAACATTGTGTATGATGTCTCTAAGAGACGATCAATCAAAGAATAATATATTCACAACTTAGGGGATGCAGTGCATCACATCAAGCCACCAAGGGGAATGTAATATGCTAAGATAAATCGCATTTATGCAGGACATCACACCCAATTGTTTCATCCACAAAGTGACAAATGCATCACATAAACAACAGGGCTACACTAGGAAGCATGGATACAAATGAGATAATGGTAATGTATTCCCCCCACTTTAAATAAATTGCTACACACCGTTATGTGAGCAATGATTTTAAAGTAGAGAAGAGAAGAAAAATTAAAAAATTAAAAAAGACATGAGAGCCAACCTAGAAAGCTCTATGCCATGTCATATGTTTCAAAGTTAGGTTGCATCATGTCAAGGAAAATGAAAAATAAAGAAAGGGAGTAGCCCCCCAGAAAAGAAAGTACACCAAACACATAAGGGATCTATGGATTTGGGGTCAGTATGTTTGTTGCGGCAATTTTTTTATGAAAGAGCTCAGAATTGTCATCATTCCCCAAAGCACATAGAACTAGAGGAATGACACAAAGAGAGCGAAAACAAAGGAAAAATAAAGTTTGTTTTGGGTCAACATGGAAGAGACATTGTGGTCTTGATTCCTTGCATCATCCCCAAAAGGAAAATACAAGAGAAATGAAAAAAAAAGGTGAAAGAAAATGAAAAATATTTTGGGTCAACATTAAGGAGACATTTCGGTCTCAATGCCTTGTGTCATCCCCAAAAGGAAAAAAACAAGAAAAGACAAAGGAAAAAAGAAAAAGGACCATTTGGGTCAACATGGAAGAGACATAGGGAATTTGTACGCATTCCGTCATCCCCAAAAGGAAAAACACAAAAAAAAATGAAAAAGACAACGACCATTTGGGTCACATGGAAGAGACATAGGGCATCTTTATGCTTTGCTTCATCCCCAAAAGGAAAACACAAAACAAAGCATGATGAATAGAAAAATAAAGGTACGAATAGAAGAAGCATACACACAGAGGAAACATCAAATGCATGATACGGGGGAACATGATACACACATGAAAAGAAAAAGAAAAAGGACAAGCTATGTAAATGTAAGTCAACCATTAACTAAGTTATTGGTTTCTCAATCTCTGATATATAAGTGGAAAAGGAATAACATAGGTAAGAGACAAAAAAAATGCATTACAAGGACAAGGTTAACAATGTCTTTCCCCACACAAAGTGGAAAGGCAAGAGTGAGATGAGATGGGTGATGGGAAAGGATCATGCAATAGTGAGAATAGGAAACTCTACAACTATTGCATGATAAATGGGTTTAGATTGGTTTAAGGTATGACGGGGAAGTTACAGTTGGTATTAGTGAAGTGATTCTTATCTAGTATGTCCTTCAATGCCTGACATTCTTCTATTCGATGTCCAAGAATATGCTGATATTTTCAATATGGTACGTGAGAATCATCAAGACAAATTACCAACCTATTCGAAGGCGGTTAGAGTATAAGACCTCTGTTTAAAAGCAGTCGAAGTTTCCTTTCACATTTGGGTGGAGGATGTGTAGGAAACTTTAGCTTCTTCAATTTGTATGGTCATTCGCATTTACTAGGTTTTCCTTTTTCATGAATAGGAGGAAGGAGACCCATAGGGATCCTAACATCCTTGTGATTAGAAGGAGAGAATGGTTGTTCATGTGGAAGGATAATGTTCAAGTTAGGAGGAGGATTCAAGACCACTGTACTAGCATCCTGAATTCTCCTAGGTTGAAGAGGATTTCTATCAGGATGAGAAGGATCTTGATATCCTAATCGTGTTGTATGTGCTTCAGTTAATTTTTTTTCAAGAAGTTGATGGATGCCATCTTCATATTTTGTGTCACAACCTTGTTTACTTAAGATAGTCAATCCTTTACCATATGTTTCTTCAAGATTGATAGGAATGTGTGTGCATTTGTGCTCACAAAATGGTTGAGATTTTGGTAGTTGAGAGGAACTAGATCCACTTGAGGGAGGAACATTAGGTCTTATATTGACTTCAGGATGTAAATATGAAAAATGATTAGGAGGTGCAACAGTAGGAAGTTCTTGTGATCTCATCGAGGGATAAAAGGTTGCATGTGCTTCTAGGTTGTCAAGGAAATCATTGTAGAACTTGTTCATGCTAGCATCATCTTCTCCAATGATCTCTAGATCATAAGGAGGACAATCATGAGGATTTAAAGAAGCATAAGGTTGTTCAAGGTCATTGAGGTCATAGCAAAAGGTACAATTGGACATGCCTACCAATGATTTGAAGGAATTCCAAAACTTATTGAAAGAAAATTCCATGATAACTAAGATGCAATAAATGAGGAAAAATAGAGAATCTGTAATTGAAAACAAAATAAAGGAACAAGGAAGAGGAATGCAAAAAAATGTCAAGAAATGTAGAAATACTATCTAAAAAGTGCAAAGGGATTGATTCGCCCTGGATGGCGAATCAATCCCAAGATTCAATTTTTTTGTGTTTTTCAAAAATTCAAGGATGATTTAAACTCTCTATAGAATGCAATTACAGATGCAGAATGCAGATTTTTACTTTGTTCAATGAAATTGAATGCAAAAAAGCAAACTGAATGAAAGTTTCACTAATGCAAAATGAAAATTCATGGGATGCAATAACAAATAAATATCCTAATTGATTTCTAATGCAAATGGAAGCTAGGATAAAATATGTGAATGCAATTATAAATTTAAAGTCCTCAAAAGTTGGGTTCACCAAAATGAATCATAGATTTTTGGGACCCAAAATGCTACTCTTACACTTCTAGGGATTTTCACCTAAAAGGAGAGAGATTAGGTCAAAAAATGCTTATGTAACACTCAAATTAGGATGTGTGCAATGTGATATATGTACATGAACTTAAATAAATGCAATTTAATAATTAAAATGAACTCAAATGAATGCAAAAGTGCAATTTAAGCTATGTTTGAAAACACATTGTGATATGCAAATAACTAGGTAAATGAAGAAATTATGCAAAACATAAAGTATAGAGGTAAATTTGAGTGCACCTGGATGAAATGTGAAGATTTTGAAGTGTTCTAGATGCTGATTAAATTCACTAATTTTCCCTAGTGGGACTCATTTGCCCAGGGTGGTGAATTAGTCCACCTATTGGTGAAAAACTATAGGGAGCTAATTTCTGTCTATCAGGATCTAAAATCTAACAAAACTCAAGTTTCTAGTCCTAAGGTGGGACTCATTTACCACAAGTGGTGAATCAATCCTCTCCCAAATTTCTAAAAAATAAGGAGACAACTCTGCAACACCAGAACTGGAAATGTCTGCTTGTCGGGTTGCCAAAGTCAAATCTACAAAAAAAAAACAAATAACTCTCTCCAAGATTGAAATTGAAGTATGTTGAATTGAAGTACCTAGTTGAAATAAAAACAAATCTTCAACACCTTATAACCTATCAAATTTGTAAACAAAAGGCTGCAAATACACAAGCAAAAGGGGGAAAATGATTAGGGGTTAGTGAATAGGGGTTTGCCTTGGTCAAACCCCACTTTTGGTAATTAAACACTTGAAAAGATAATGAAATTCAAGAGAAAGATAAAGTAATAACATGCAAATTATATCAACTCACCTAACTCTTGATCTTGTAAATTTGAAGTAATGACAATGGCAGTTTCAAAGTGCTTGAATGCTTGAGTGAATAGGTGGATAAGTGAACTTGATGAATGGGGGTTAGAATGAGATGAAAATCACTTATTTATACAATTCTTGTACCTTACTATCTATTCATACCTCATCACAGGCCCACATCAAGTGTTTTTGAATAAAATATAGAAAGAAAATTTAAAATATTTTGAATTTGGGGCCAAGGTGGACTCATTCGCCACCCATGGTGAATGGGTCCCACCTAGGACCTAAGAACATGTGTTGGGAATAATATTGTATTCAATGTTATTTGTCAGGATAACATTGAAAAATACACTTAATTAAGACATATGAGGGCATAAAGAGACAAAATAATGCATGAGAAAGGTGTAAATAGTGAAAATGTGCCTAAAAAAGCATGAAATCTTGTTACAAGACTTTACAACACTTGAAAATAGGACTTTTTGATGAGTAAAAAGGTGATTTTTAGGTGAAATGTATTAAATAAATTCTAGAAGAATGTAGAAATGTCTTACAACACTTCACAACACCTTCACAAGATGTTGTTATTTTAATTTTAATACCTATATAAGCATGTTCAAGCCATGTTACAACATTAAATCAAAGCAACATAGTTCCAACACCATGAAACAAGACCTAAAGGGACATGAAAATGACAAGGGGCCATTTTTCTACAGACAACTTCAACAATACAATTTGCAAGATTCTAGAGCCTCTCTACATCATACTTCAATTTATGTGTATGCCTCACTAGTCTTGCTTAATTTTGTCATTGTTTACTTGCATTCTTAGGTCATTTTGCATATCACAACATGTTTTGAAACAACTTGCATATCTTGGGTTTTCAATTAATATTCATTATCTTTTATCAGTTCTTTGCATTTAGGGCATTGCATTTAGATATACTTCAATTATACTAGCATTAGTCTATAGTGATCCTCCAAGTTTTTGTGGGATATCTGTCTCCTTTGAGGTGAAAAACCCTCAAAGTGTAAGAGAGAAACCTCCTACAAAAATTTGTGGTTCACTTTTAAAGAATTGGAATGGTATAAGTTTTCCTAAATTAAAGGAAATTTGATGCAACCTTATAAGGAAAAGGTGGATAGGAGTATAATTAAATGGTGCCCACCAATGTCAGGTTTCTATAAGTTGAATTTTGATGGAGCATCTAGAGGGAATGTGGGTATTTCAAGGGTAGGGGTATGTATCAAGGATTGAAAGGGAATTGTTAAATTGGCTAGATCAATTGCTTTACCATTAGGAACAAATAACATGGCAGAGTCAATGGCTATTTTTTATGGTATGCAACTTGCAAGACAACTCCAAATTAGGGCTATCCACATAGAAGTTGACTCCCTGATAATTGTAAATGCATGAAAAGAAAGGAAAAGTTTCAATTGGCATATAAAATATGTAATGCAAAACATAGGGAAGCTTTTATATGAATTTGATTCTTATCAGATATCACATACATATCAAGAGGGAAACACGCTCACAGATTGTTTAGCCAATTTGGGGTGCAAAAAGGAAGAGGTATATTTCATGGAGAATGATGATAAATTAAAAAATTTCCTAGATATAGTGGAAATAATAAGTCGAGAAACCATAGAGTACTGGTAATAGTATGGAATTCTGGCCAAGAAACTATAGAGTACTTGTTCTAGTTCGGCCATTGGAGATACCCTTCTCAAGGTGCATTGATACAAAACATCTACAACAAGTATTTAAGACAATCCATGCTAGGAAGAGCTTCTATGTCGCGAAGTTGCCAAAAATTCAAATTTGATAACATCTAGGTGGAGGTTGTGAAGTTTTGAGAACCATTGATGGACAGACAAAGAAGAGACGGGCATTTTTAGAACCTTCAAACTTATGAATAGAGTCAGTTTTATAAGGATGTGTCACGAAGTCACCAAAAATCCAAACTTGAGAACATTTGGTTGGAGGTTGTGAAGTTTTGAGAACCATCAACAAACTGAAAAAGAAGAGTTGAGATTTTTAGAACCTTTGAACTTATAAATAGAGGAGTCAATGATTTAAGGAGTTCTAAAAATTAGATAACCTCCAAAAACAAAGAAGTTGGGTGGTTGGGAGGTTAGGAAACTTTAGAACCACTCGACTTAAAGGTCAGGAAAAGTATGAACCCACCTTCTTTGACAAGACAATGTTATGGATTTATCCTTCAGCCCATGGCATACAAATTTTTATGGTCATCATCACCAATTTTGGCTTATATGTAATTATCTACTTATAATATTAATATAAATATAGGCTTCTTGCCTTTTGCTTATAAAAAAATAAAAATAAGGTTCTTCCAATTAAAATTTAATGTAGGATTTCACCATGTAGTCAATTTGAAAGAGAAAATTAATATGATTCCATAATAGAATTGTAATAGGGAAAAAGCACAAACCTATGTCCCACTTTATAAAGGAATTGACCAATAGCAAAACAAATTTTGAACATCGACCACACAAAAGTGGTCTTTATGTTTTGAATTTCAAAATGATGTAAACTAATGTAAGGTAGAAATATTAATGAAGTTTAATCCTGTAATTTTTCAAATCTTTTGAAAATTGCTTTTCACTATTTTTTTTATCAATTTAAGAGTAGATTTTTGAATGCTCAAAATTTCAGGAAAAAGTGATGCTCACTTGACATCAAGAAACAAATAGAAAAAAAATTCATTTTTCCCTATTTTTATTTTCCAAATAGGTAACTTCAATATATAGTGCATGGAAATAAGAATAAAATTTTGATGTATATTTTTATCGTAATAACATTTTCAAGTCAAACTTGTCAGAATTACACAGTTTTAATTGGACATCAAATATTGTCTAACTCTTTTAATAACTTTTAAAAAATAGATTGTACCCTTTTGAAGATGACTCTCTCCTCTAGTGCACCATATATTTTTTTTAAAAATAATATGCTTTAGTCAACCTCTTTTTTAACTTTAACAACCTACTTGCATTATTTTAAAAATAAAATATATTAAAACTAATAAAAAAATTTAAAAAATTACATATATTCGAATTCACCACTTTGAGCTCTACAAAAGGGTATTTTCATTTATTTTAAAACATCATTTTGATTGGAGAAATACTTAGTTGAAGTTGAAAGTTTCAGAAAATTCTAAAAAAAATTGAGTTGGCTGCCAACTAGTATACCACATAGATAGTTTTGATAGAAATGGTTTTGACTAAAACCCTTTCTACCAAAACCATGCATATAAAATAAGCCAATTTCAAAGTGGCAAAGGGAAAAACTTTTTCTTTTTTTTTATTTGACCAAAAATGTTTTGCTTGGAACTATTTGTTTGGCTAAAAGTGAGACACAACTTTGTGTTTTTACCCAATAGTTAGATATAATAACTAAATGGATCTATATGTGATTCATAAGGATAATTTAATGAGGTATATGACTTTTACCTAATCTTGTTCCTTAGTGAGGGAAATCCTATATATAGTTTTACATCAAGACATTCCAAATTTCATTGTGTGAAAAATTTAATAAATATTACAAAGGATATGATCATAGAAACAATTAAATAATAAACAATGTAAGACACATGACTGGATCAAATATCAAGATAATAAATGTCATAAAATAGGTGATAATGTAAGAATGACATAATTATGAATGTTTTTTATTAGTGCTAAAATGGGTTTTGATGGGACCCAGCACCCATCACAATTAGTTTTTAAGGGACTTGAAACCCAATCAAAAGAAAGTTGCAAATATATATGTAGAATAGGGGGATTCTCTTACCCACAAGTTCTCTTCATTCAAAGAGCCTCACGAGGAGAACTACCTTAAACTACCTCAAGAAACAATGGTGAGAGTTCTAGAATCTAAAAGAGTAGGTCACATAGATTTTTTGGACAAATTGATAGGCTCTCAGCCAAAGGACGTCAGTGCAAAATACAGATGACATCATAGCGTGTTGGCATCTCAGAGATGCACTTGTGTCTCGTATGGACCAAAGAATGAGAACGTCTTAGAAAACAAAAAAATGACTACTTCTTTGATTTCTGAGAAATTATAGAGCATAGGGAAATGAAAAAAATTAATGGAATTGAAGTGAAGTAAAGGATAACTGATAGAGATAAGGAGAATGAAGTACTTACAACCACACAAGTGATGAACCCTACATCATGTGAACACCTTCAAAACCTACATGCATGATATTTGGAGAGAAATTTGGGGTTGCACAGGGGTTTGCCTCAGTCAAACCCCCATTTTGGTGTTCCCACCTCCACTGACAACCAAGAAGATAGAGAGAAAGAGAGAAATGAACAAAGTGTGTGGTGAAAGAAAAAATCGCTTAGGAATAGAACCTGCACCACCAAGTAAGAGTGATAAAAGAAAACCCTACTCGACGAGGAGAACCCATATCACAAAAGAGGTGATAAAAGCAATCCCCTCTCAAGGAGGAGAACTCATATCACAAAGTATAGATGCAATAGGAAGGGGATATGGAATCTAAGGTTGCTCACAAGCATGAAATGAAGGAGGTGAAGCTGCAAGAGTGAACCTAAGAGAGATTGGAAGTGCTTGAAGCTACTATGGAAAGCTATGTGCAAGCAAGATTTGGATAGTAGAAGGCTGAAGTTAGAGAAAGAGAGAAGCTAGAATTAGAAGAATGGAACTAAAAGAAGTTAGAGAAAGTTAGAAGATGCAAATGGAGTGAAAAGACTACTTTTAAGGAGAGAAAAGAAGCTTTCCAAACCATTTTAGGGCATCCTTAGTCGTTACCACCAACAAGAGGAGGAGACAAGTGGAAAGCATGCTCAGAGACAACTATTTGAGCATTGAAATGCCGTAGGATGCTAGTGTGGCACACAAACATCCACCCAACGCACTAGTGTCTGGACACATCATGCTACAAAATGATGAGAATGGGAAAGCCCAAAGTTTGATGAAAAGCTAGCATGCAAGGGTAGTTGCTGAAAAGGGGTGTTGGAGCATCTTGAGAAGAGAAAAAGGTTGATGCAGGGGCCAAAATGAGCCTACTTAAGATGCTAAGGGAGTGGAAACTAAAGCAAAAGCAAGAATGTATGTGAAATTTCAAGGGGTGCAATTTTACACTTATACAAGATAAAATAAAGATCATCAGCAACCCAATATCATCAACTACCCTAAAGATAAAAAATACCACCCTTCCTACCATTAATGATGTTTTCTACACAGCAACAACTTAGACAAAATATGAAATCCTATCTCTCTTGAAAGGTAAATCTCTATCAGCAAGCCTCAAGAGATAACCCCAAGGTCTCTAATGCCAGGTCTTGAAAATGCATAAACAACTCAGTGATAAATGTGAAAATGTTGGTAATCACAATGGGACCTTACTACAAGCAAAATACTGAATCTCAATTTATCAAATCTAACAATATGATGATACTTCAATCCTAGATTCAACCCAACAATCAAAGAAATAACAAAAGGTAAAGGTTTCAAACAGATTTTTAAACTTAATATTAAACCTAAGATTAACAATGAAAATGACCAACACTCGAAATGGACCAATCCCTCAAAACTGATTTCTATTCAACCCAAATAAATCTGCAATTTTACAGAAATAGTGCAATCTTCTAAGGTGTTAAGGTTTTCAAATCATGAACATTCATTCAAACAACCCTATTGCAATTGAAATGAATAAACCCTCACAATCGAACTTAAGCACAATGAATATAAAAGTCCAGGATAACTTTGCAAAGCAACTAACAGTCAGTTGGTTGCGAAAAGTATGGACCAGGGATTGCTGCAACACTTCAATGATCAAGTCATAAACATTGTTGGATCAAATCTAATATAAATATTAAACTCCTCAAAGAAATTCTAAAGATATAATAACAAGAACCATGAAAGATAAGAAGAAACACAAGTATGACACCAAATCACAATGTCATTACTTGCATCAAATTATCCACTGTAGCAACAATTCCAACTTTCTATTACAATATTTGCTTGAGAAAAACTACTTGCTAACTCCTGCTCTACTTAATTCCCTACTATCTAGCTCTCTATTTTTCTATCTCTAAAATTTCTTAACCCTTACAAAAGAGGCAAAATGCCAAATATATAGAATCCCCCAAAACATGTCAGCCTAGATAAGATTTTACAATAATAATAAGACACAAGTCAGCCAAGATAAATTCAAAATAGGATAATTGATGCATTAAATGCATGGATTCCATCCAGGTCAGCCTAGGATATCTGATGTAGCTTGGACCAATGCATGGAAAAATAATAAGGAAGCACAATCTATAACCAATCATTAACTACCTTCCCCTTTATCTTTATTCTGATCCAGCATTTCATGAACCTTCAAAAGTACCCTATCCAAGTCGGCCACAGGAGGTAGAGGTAAAACCCTAAGTCAATTTTCAATTGATGCAATTTCTTCTCTTGACTGTTTGAATGACTCATCCCAATCCACCTTATATGTTAGGTATTTATCAATGACCGCAAGGTAGGTAGCTACGTCATCCAACTGGTGCTCAGAAACAAAATCACCATCAATTGGGGCATAAACATCCTACCACCATATTCTCAGCTATTCCAGACTCAAATATTTAGGAACAATCTTCCTTTTTCCTGTCATAATCTCAAAAAAGGCAACATAACCATTATACACACCAGTTAGGGTATCATCAATCTGCCTCCTCTATTTGTAAATATTTTACAACACCTTCTGCCTAATTTTCAATGCTTCAAACCACTCCCACGGTTCAGTAACTCTAGAGGAAGGGAGGATTTTATCACTTATCAACCTATCCCTAGTGTATTCTATAATAGTCTTAGTTTTTTGCAACAAAAGGTTTGTGTCTTCCTTGTCCTGTGCTAGCACCTGCTTCAACCAATCCATCATCCTTACAGTGTCCTTCCCTGTCAATAGGATGTCCTTGATAGCTTTGTTACCTTTGGTTTGCACCCCTTTCAGCCAATTCATAGTGGCAACAATGGAAGCTTTCATCTTTTCCAGCTCGGTGATTGTTTCTTGAGGTAGAGGATTTGCAGCAGAAGAGGATGGGTTGATAGATTGCAAGGGCTTCACCAAGTCTTCCAAGCATTTCCTAATATTTTCATTTTCCTTTTTTAACTCTTGCTTGGTCTTTATTTCCTTCCTCAATTTGCCTAGGATAACCACACTAGAACCTTCATAATCTTCAATGTCCTACTCAACTAATGTAGGCCCAAGATTAAAAGTTTGAACATTGTAATCCTTCCTAGCCACATTATCTCTATTCTTATCCAAAGCAAGGGTGGAAATATGAACAACTCTGTTATGAGCTTCATCCCTTTCAACCCTTGAGATCACTCTAGCCTTCTGCTTACCCTTATCTTTGCCAATCTTGGCCAGGAGGTCATCCCAATTTGGTGGGGCATCTTCTACCACAATATTTTTTCTCTTTATTTCTCTGTCAAACCACTATGGAAAAATAAGCTCCAATTGCACTTCTCTTTGTTTCTCCTCTCTTTGTTCCTCTAGTGCCTATTTACTCAAATTCTACTTCTCAGGAGTCCCATCCTTACTCCTTTCCTCTTCTATGTGTTCCTCTTCATGCTCAGGTGATGGGACCTTCTCCACCTCTTCCTACCTTGGAGGAGATTCAGCCTCTTTGGTTCTAAGAGGAGAGTCTGCATAGGCCACTAAAGGAGACTATATTACCATTTCAACTTCCGCCTCTGCACTATAAAGTTTTCCTACATGGAACTCCTCTCTTTACGTATCTGGATGTTTCTCTATGTTTTTTGACTCTCCTAGTTTGCTCTGAAATTCATGGTAAGAAGGAACATCATCTTGTTGCCACTCATGCGAAATGACAAGAGGGAGATCTACTTTAGGTACACTATCCTTTGGAGGAGTCCTAGACCTCCTTGTATACACCTTCACCCTCTCCCTTGAACTTTCTACTACCACCACAGGCGGGGCAATCTTTACTTGTTCCTTAGTACTTTCCTTTTCTGACAATCTCACCACCGTTCTTCTCTTAAGCATGGGAGCATCAGTCTCAGGATTCTATTCTCCTATTTCTCATTGTTCAAACCTTCTAGTCCTTGTCCTCTTCTTAGCCTTCGGCTTTCTTTATTTTTGGTCTCTTGGACTTCTTCCTCTTGGGCACCCTTGATCTTAATCTTAAATGGAGAATCCAACTTACCTTTTCCCTTTGGATCTTGCTCCGTTGACTCTTCAGAAGTGGATTGGGGATCTAAATCTCCCATCAGACTGTATGTGCATTTCACTCCATCATTCTCCAACTCCCACAGTTTGTGCTTCAGCCACATTCTAGTAAATTTGATAATTGCATCATTTAATTGTTTCAATTCTATCTTCTCTTCCTCCAGCCAATCAACATCACCAATTGGCCTATCCTTTATTGCCTTATAAGCATGATCTTGTATTAGGTTTCCATCATCCTTCAACTAATCAAGAACTTCCTTTACATTATACAGACAGACTGCATCAACTGGGAGCCAAGAAAATTTCTTCTTCCTGACTTCATATTCATCACTACAATTATCCCAGTAATCCTCTAAATCCACTTTATGACTATATTCTCTACTGGACTTCTTTTGGGCCTCTCATATGATATCAAATCTGGATCTCTTGGAGTGGAAGGATAGACCAAGGGTACTCATTTCTTCCTCTAAATCTTGGGTGGAACCAATGGAAGGAAAAACCTCTCCAGTGCCAATCTTTAATGGGAAATCTCCACCAAAACCAGTCTTATGCTTGTCCCTTTTGACAATGGCATGAAAGTCACAAATCTGCCTAGTTACTTCCAAGAGTATAATGTGATCAGTGGTATATCTTGGAAGTCTGGATGGGGCTCTCTAGCAGCCATCAACCCAAATATATGAAAAATTTGGGAACTGAATAAACCATGCTCCATATTTCTTGATGAGTTCTTTTGCCTGATCCAAAATCCTAACATGCTCTGCACCTTGGAGCAATCTAGTTATATGCATGGTGAATGCATCATTCAACCTCCTATAGTTTTTGCTTCCTAAATGCAATTGAGGATAAACCTCATAGATGATATCCTGTCCAAAGATTCCCCTTGTGCTCAATCCCTTGTATGGGTGGAATCTAGCAAGTGCATAGACCATATATGAAGTCATTGTGAAGGTCTTGGTCTGCAACACATTAGACAACTGCCTGTGAATTACTTCGCTAATGATCCCTTCCCAATGGTAGTTAATCTTCTCCTACTCCATACTAATAATCACATGGTACATCTAGTTCTTGAACACTCCAGAATTCTTCAATCCAACTACCCTACTAAGAAAAGTGATGGCATCATAATACTCTTTCTTGAACTTTGCTCTGAATAGTTGCTTGGGAAATTTGGAATAGTGGGACTTGGGCTTCTCCAGCCAAGAATTGATAAACTATTGTGACTTCACAGTTTGTTCATCGTAAAATTCTTGAGCTACCTTCATGTTGAATCCTACCACATGAGACCTGTCTGGCATATCAAATGTTTGGGCAATGGAGACAGGGTTGAGATTCACCACAACTCTCCCTTGAGGACCAATAATCCTCTATGTATCACTGTCATAATTCCTTGCACACTCGAGGACAAGCTCATAGCACTGCACCATAGAATGGAAACCAACTACATGTGACAAGCCTAATTCGTTCATTCTTCTAGCCACTAGAGGAAGATCCTTGTCCACCATTCTTTCCTTGAATTCCTCATAATCCCAGAGGCCAAAATTTGTATCAGTCACCTCTAACCAGACCGATGTGATCTTACTTTTAGGGACCTTTCTCTTGATGTCCAACTTAATCCTTTCTACATCAGTCATTGAGGATCCTTCCACTGTCTTGCTTGATTCAGATTGCACTCAACATGAAAATCATAGTAAAAACCACGGGAAGGAAACATTAATCCATCAAAACACCATTAGAATAAACCTCATACAATCAATGAGTAATTAAAACTCATATAAAATAATCTTGATAAACTTCAGGTTTCATGACCACCCACAGAATCTGAGCTAGAGAGGAATTTTGAGAAATTTTAGGCCAGACGGATTCTAGCGGAATAATCATGAACACACCTACTTAACAATTAAATCTGATCATTATCAATCAATAAACCACATTGGAAATCATAAAATAGCATGAAAAAATCATAAAATGCATTGAAAATCACTAATACATCATGCTACCCCATATTCCATCATATTCCATTAAACTTCAGGAAAATCTGCTAGAGACGGATTTCTGCGGATGTAGAGACACTTTATAAATTTTGAAAAATCAAGACGGCACAGGACCTAGGGAAAATCCAGAGCCGATGGAAATCTACGGATAAGGAAAAACTCTGAAAGCATGTAGATTCCAGGAACTCAAAGGAAATCGGAAAAACAAAGGAGATTGGGAAAATTCGAGGTCAACGGAAATCCGCGGAATACATAAAACTTTGAAATTGATAGCGGATACTAGAAAAGTAGAAGAAGTCGGGAAAATCTGGGAGAGGTGAATTGTCCCGAGGGAAAGAAAAATCCCGGACTGACGCCAAAACCCGAACTGTGACATCAAAATCACGATTTCCCACATAACATCAAGTCGATCATGGATTTCAAAGATTTAAGCCTAGACCAAGCTCAATATGGGATTTCTATGGATTCTCTTAACATTCTAAGCCAATTCAAGAGCACACTTAGGATAAATGACGATGCCCTAAATTAAACCCTACAGATCTGCCATTAAAGCACATATGAGCTTAGAATTAAATTTTTGACTGCCAAAACCCTACTAGGGACAACTCATGACTTCCCAAGTACGACCCCCCACAAATGTAAAGAAATAGTCAAGCTCAGGACTCACTTGGAAGACCATAAATCAAACAATGCTATGCAACCCTTGTCACAAAAGTATCCAAATAACACAGAGAATCAAACCAAAATAAGCTTTATAACTTCAGAGCGCTATCTACAATCATCAATGCAAAGTAGGGAAATCGAAAAATATACCATTATGAAGCAAAAATAGATCCCAGAATCAACAAATGTGAAATTTAATGGCATCCACAAAGAATAGGGGCAAAGTGCATAAGAAATCGCCACCAAATCGAGTGATATGCAAACTCAACACCTTGAATTCACCAAGCACTCGCAAGAACGCACTCCCCAGCTCCAATTACGAAAAAAAATGAGCATAATAATGCAAAATACTTCAAAAATCAAGTTAAATACATTATTCAAAGCACGTACAAATACATTAATGTGATCGACAAGACTATCAGAAAACCCAAGAATCTGACAACAAGAGGGAATCCAAAAAAATCTAGCCCACGCAGAAATCCGTGAAGACCAAAAATCCCTGAACAATAGTGCACTGCAAGAGTCCGAGCAGGATCCAGGAAAATTTGACCAGGGTGGAAAGTCCCGAACTTTAGCGAAAACCCAAACTTAGGTCAAAACCAAGGATCCTCAAAGAATAACTTAGGGGGATCACTTAGGAAATCAAAATAAACATTTTAGCACATACCAAAGTAAGATAAAATCTCAAAAAAGAAAGGGTTAAGAAACCAAAACCAAAGCAAAAGAGGGTCATTGCTTTATGTGGGGCGTGTGTGCAAAAACTGCACAACAAATGGTGACTTCTGCTGGGAAAATGCTTCAGAGCATTTGATGACAAACAGGAATCAAAAACCTAGAGGCTCTGGTTTCAATCTCACCATCAAACAACAAATTAGAATGCAAAGATTTAAAGAATCAGAACCAAAGGATAGACCGAACCTTCCATAAACTGAAAATCCAAGCATGTGCATATGAGTTCATTTCCCTCTTGAAGCTACTGTAGAAACCAAGCTCAATCAAATCAAGCTACATAAGGATTCTAACTTCAAAAGCAATTTGGATAGAGCCTTGCAGCTAGTCAAGCGTCTATGGCCCCAGCAAGGTTATTGTTGTGACTCTCCTGAACATAGCTCTATTGCCATCCAGGTGTTTATAGCCCTGATAGAGATATTCAGATACCCCTTATGAGTTGAATTCATTCTTTTGATTTTCAATATTTCACTTTATTGTCTTTTGCATATTTATTTTATTTTCACTTTTTTTTTATTTCAACTTGTGAACAATGAAGTTCACACTTAGGGCTAAGAACCACAGTGGCGCCGAAGTAGAAATAAGATTTTTCACCTGACAAAACTTCACACAGACTCCCATAGTAACATCAAGATTCTTACGATATATGAGAGATATAAGATTCCAAAGTACTTCATATTCAAATCAAAACCAGTGACCTAACTTCTATAAATCAAACATTAAGACTTTTGGCAATAGCAAAGACTTCAACCATGCTTTCAAGATACAAGACCACATCCCTCCAATAAAATACTTAGAATAGTCCTAGATAAAAATAAATTTTCCATGCAGGTGCAACATATCCTGGCAAAAACAGAGATACCCCCAAAGCAAGAGCCAAGCAAAAACAACAAAACAAACCAAAAGAAAACCTACACTAACCAAAACAAACAAAAGCAGAGCAGGAAGGGAAACCTACTCTAACCAAGGCAAAGCAAAGGGAAAAATAGAAAGGAAACCTAACCTAACTATATACAAGACAAGAGCTGAAAACAACTCAGGATTGGAAATAATGCTTCAAATACTGCCTATTGACAAGCAGTGGGATATCTTCTCCAGTGCGAGTTTTCAAAAAAAATGCATTATCTCCCAAAATTTATGAGATCTAGTAAGGTCCAAGCCAAAGTTTATCAAATTTTCCATGCTCTCCCTTACGGTCATGGGCTTTATCCTAGTAAAAAACCAAGTCAAAAATTCTAAAAAATTTAACCTTGGCTCTTTTATTAAACCATCTCTTGACAACCCCTTGATGTTTAGCAAAGTTTTCCAGGGCTTCGTCTCTCTTTTCCTCAAGGTGCAACAATTCAACAAGTCTAGCCTCACGTCTATCTCCTTCATCATAATAGTCATTAATGAATTGTAAAGTGGGAATCTTTAACTGAATGGGAAACATAGGCTCTAATCCATAAACTAGGTGATAAGGTGATATCCCTATGGAAGTCTTATGTCTTGTGCGATCTACCCAAATAGAAAATCTAAGTTGGGTATGCCAGTCCTTCGGATTTCTTTCTAACAGTTTGCGGATAACAGTCAAAAGATTTTTGTTGGATGACTCAGCCAGACCATTACCCTGAGGATAATAGTTGGAGACAAACTTAATCATAATCCCATGATTGAAAGCCCAGTTAGAAAAATTTAACGATGAAAACGCAGGACCATTATCACAAACTAAAGACATAGGACATCCAAAACGATTAATGATACTTGATTCGATGAAGTTAATTACTACCTTTGAAGTGCATTGCTTGCAAGCAAGGGCCTCGGTCCATCTTGTAGAATAATCTGTGACAGTAAGGATATACCTGTGACCAGCGGAAGAAGGTGGATTGATGGGACCTATGAAGTCCACCCCCCACTATGCAAAAGGTTTTACCTCAAAAATTGGTTAGAGTGGGAGTGTTGCATACTTCTCTTTTGTTGTCGTGGTCTGACACACATGACAAGTCTGGACGTGGTTGTATGTGTCCTTGAAGAGTGTAGACCAGTAGTGACTAGCCCTCAAAATCTGGTTTGCTGTGGAAGGTGCTAACCCATTGCCTATATTGTATCTGTCAGGAAATTCTAACATAACTCTTTCAGATTCTATCTTTCCTAGGCATCTTAAGTACACACCCTCATGATTTTTCTTATACAAGACAGCTCCTTTCAACATGAAACTGTCACTCTTTAAGTGCAACTCCCTTCTTTGTACTGAATTAAGATGATCAGGGCATCTCTGAGTCAGAAGATAATGAATAATATCATCATACCACTCGCCAGGGGAAACATCCTCAAGATTATAACTCTAAGTTGTAAGGTCAAGGCCAGTCTCTACCATTGTCTGTGTAAGCCCTTGCCCTCTTACTAGTTTCATGGGTTGAATCTCAATATCATACTCCTATAACATAGTTACCCACTTGCCTCTACATTCTCCCAACTCATTCTACATCAATAGCAACTTAACTGCAAGATCAGGAACTATAGCCAAGATTTTGTTTCTGAGGATATAATGCCTAAATTTCTTTACGGCTCTAACCAAAGCATAGGCCTTCTTTTCCACACTTGGGTATCTCAGCTGTACATCCTTCAATGGTGCACTCATAAATGCGATGGGATGTTCATTTCCTTGGTCTTATTTTTGAGTCAACATAGCAGCACAGGAATGGTCAGAGGCAAACGAATATATATAGAATGGTTTAGCATAGTCTGGAATTACCAAAAGAGGAGCTTCAACAATAGCCCTCTTTACCTCTACAAATGCTTCCTTTGCTTATGCGTTCCATTCAATTTTTTCCTCCTGCTTCAACATTGCATTCAGTGGCTTAACTATTTCTGTGACTCTAGTGATGAACTCCTCACAACAGTGATCTTCCCAAAGAATGATTTCATGTCTTTCTTGCTAGTAGGCTGTGGAATCTTGAGTATAGCTTATGTGCGTTCTAGATCAATTGCAATTCCCTTCTCAGAAAGAACATGTCCTAACAATTTACCTTTTGTGACTCCAAAGATGCATTTCTTTGGATTGAGTGATATCCCAAACTCTCTACATTTCTGAAAAACTTTGCACAAATCTGAGATATGATCACCTCTCTTGTTAGAAAAGACTGTTAGATCATCCATATAAATGATTATACACTTACCAATTATATCCTTGAAGGAAATGTCCATGGCTCTTTGGAATGTGGCTCCAACATTAATCAATCCAAAGGGCATCCTCCTATAGGAAAAAGTGCCCCACTTTGTGGTGAAAGCAGTCTTGTGCTTGTCCTCATACTACACCATGACCTGGTTGTATCCTGAATAACCATCCAAGATGGACATCATCTGAGATCCGTTGACAATCTGGAGCACTTCATCCAGTGAGGGTACTAGATAATTATCCTTCTCTGATGCTCTATTTAGGTTTCTGAAATCTACACATAGCTTGATTTCACCATTTTTCTTTCGCACTGGAACAAAGGTTTGCAACCCAAGTAGAGTGTCTAACTAGAAATATTATTCTTGTAGACAATAGTTTCTACACTTCCTTCTATATTATGGGTTCCAGTAGAGCGTTGATGGGCCTTTGCCTCTGTCTAAAAGGTTTTACCCCTGGATTAAGAGGGATAGTATGTGTTATGATTTATGTATCATAAGTCTTTAAGTCTTCATAACTCCAGGCTATCACATCTGGATATCTATGTAGTGCATCAATGATACCTTTCCTTTCTTCTAGAGTGCATACTTTGCTAATAAAAATATTTTTGGCATCCTCCTGAGTTCCCATATTATATTTATCACACTGTCCACTAATGGACTCCTTCTTGGTATCATCTTCTTGCTCCTTAACCTTGCCCAGATCAAAGATCCTTTCTAATTACATCATTCCCCTAGGAATTGTGTTGGTCTTCAGATTAATTACCCCTTCTAAATCCATTTCTGCTTCTTGGAGTTCAGTTTCGTCAATGATTTGAGAAGAAAAATCATTAGTACTAGTAATGAAATCGAAGATATGTTTGTCATCTTTGAATACCTAGAAGTTGCTGACATTATCAGGTATTGAGGGTATTGGAGTTAGCTCCACAGTAAACTTCTTTAGTCCAGAAAGAGACAAAGGTTGTAATGTACTGGCTGCCTGGGCCAAGGAGTCAGCTGTCTAGTTCTTATTTCATGGAATCAACTAAATGTTGAAGGCATAAAATCCTTCAATGAGGTCCCACACTCTGTGTCTATAGTTGGTCATTCTCCTATCGTGACAAGAGTATTGCCTCCTAACTTGCTTGACTACTAATTCAGAATCTCCAAAAACTTGCAAGATCTTAACCTTTTTCTTCAATGCCATTAACATTCCATGCACCAAAGCCTCATATTCTGCTACATTATTTGTGTAGTGAAATTGAAGTCTATGAGCAGCGAAAAATGTCTTACCTCTTGGGCTAATTAGCTTGAAACCTGCCCTAGCTCCTTGCTTTGATTTGGACCCATCAAATCTTAAAGTCCATCAATCAGCAATTGCAAACTTCCTAGTTGTATCACCTGCATTATTACTGTTGGATGGATTTTTAGAAGGAATTACCCCTTTTCCTTTAGGATCTTCTTGAACATTCTGGATATATTAATTTAGACTACAGGAGTGGGATTGATACATTTTTGTATTTGTTCCACTGCAGCCTAGCATAAGCAACAGTCCAATTCTGAATGAGAGGCATTGTGCACCCTGCACCAATTGGGAAAAAGTAGTTCTCCAAAGTTCATTCCTCTTCCCAACTGAACTTGATCTTCAATGCATTTCTGAATGAACTCTTGAAAATTATCTAGCAAACCAAGCTTGTTTTCTTCCGAATCACTATCATTTTCAGCTTGTTCTATCAAGATTTTAGTACTACTGGATTCTGTTGTAAGGTTAGCAAGTGTTGTGTGGAACATAAGAACTTCCTCTACATCTAACTTCTCAAGAGGGGCTGCAATCATATAAGTACCCATACTTACTTCTAATATCAGAATTTCATTTGAAGTTTTCTGATATTTCGTTATCATGTACTTCATTTTGGGTTCTCTTTCAATTCTAATCTGATTTGGTACTCCCTTCCAAGGAAGCCACATGTGAGAGTAATCCGTCGAGACATATCCATTCAAGGCCCTGGTAAAGTCTCTTCCCAAGATTAAGTCATAAGAATTAGGGATGTCAACCACTTGTATATTGATAACCTGCTGGATTCTAGGATCAGAAGCAACTTGCATATGAATCATATTTAACTCTCCTACAACATTTACTTCAGTCCTATCTAATTGTGTAAATTTCTTCTGTGAATCCGCAAGAGTAATACCCATAGCTCTACAGACATTGAAAGGAATAACATTGGTTGAAGCACCAGAATCCAGTAAACAATTGTGCAAATTCTTACCAAATATGTGAATAGAAATTAAGAATGGAGGAGTCTCTTTCTTTGCCTGAAACAAATTTGAGGGAGTATCTACTTGAGAAACTTGACTCTTATCTTTGTCTTTTCCCTTATCTCTAGGAGGCATATGAACCCGATTATGACTGTGATTTTTCCTTCCTGCTGATTGAGAACTAGATGATCTATTTACACTTTCACTAACTGATTTATTTTGTGACATGGAATTTGCATTGTAAGCTCCTAGAACTGCATTCCTAATAGTTGGAACTCTTAACAATTCAAATGCAGATAGGCTTACCTTTAATTTTCTGAGTTCTTCAACAACATATAGGGCTAATTGTTCCTTACTTAGATCAACAGGGGTCTCCCTTGAATATTTTATCACTCTATCTTTATTAGCATCATCATTTCTCCCTCTTTGTACATCAGCATGCCTTGGATTTTGTGATAAATATTGCCTGGAAACCTGAGGCATTGATGGATTATTGCTAGCATTAGGATCTGGAGGCGTGTTGAAATTGTTCGATGGAATGGAAGTAGTAAAGGGGCCTCTAGCTTGTGGGTGTCTATGTGGCAATTCCCTTAAGTCATACTTCTTGACAGGTCTCTAGAAGGTCTGTACTTCTTCAACATAAGCCTCTACTTCATCTCTGGTACCATTATCATTCACTAAACTTTCATCAAATAACTGTGTCATTTCATCCCCATTGTATACCCGGTCTGCCTCTTCCTCCAACTGATCAGATTCTTCTTTAGGTACGTTCTCCTTACCCTGAGGAAAAGGAGTGTGATTCAACACCAACACTAGTGAATCATAAGGATTGGATGGCACTATTTCCTATCTCCTTGCATTTTTCTCCACTTTGTACTGAAAGATAGAGGCTATTATTTGGAACTCTTGGCAATCTAGTTCAGAATGTTGACTCATTTTATGGAGCCTACACCATCCTGATAAAGCAGCCTTAGCTAAATATACACCACTAGGAGGCTTCTCTTGATTAGCTAGCTGATTAATAGACTGATTGACAGGTTCATTAACCAGTTGATCTAGTGGAGTGGGAACTCCTCCATTGTTGGGCCCTGTGTTCCAAGTTCTATTTTTTTCTTGATGGCTGCCTCCTATCAAATCCTTGTCCACCACCTCTGTCAAAGTTTTGACTTGAGGATTGCCCTTTATCATAATTTTGTCTCCTATCATTATTATACCCTCTGTCATTATTAAATCCCATGTCATTGTTGTAACCTCTATCCTAGTTATATCCTCTTTCAATATTAAATCCTCTTTCATTATTTTATCCTCAATCATGACGTTGCCCTCTATCAAAGTGTTGTCCTTGCATATTCTCTTTGTTCTGATTTGATTGCATATTTCTTTGAGCGGCTTACAACTAACTGTTTCGGTTCCTCAAGTAAGTCACTTCCATAGTTAGCTTCTTTATTTGTTCAAACAATTCATCCAGTCTCTCTTTGTCAAGATTACTGTATGGAGGTTATTTACATTATTCTAGGAATATCCTACTATAGCATTGGCATTCAGTGATTGATTCAGAACTTCAAAATTTTGCAGGTATGAGGATAACTAGCCTGAGGCTAGATATGCAGAGTTTGATTCACATTTTGCTGAGGGTAACTAATTGTGGATGAAACTTGTCCCACGGGAAGTCCTGGGTGAGGGACCAGAGGTAACTGAGGTACTGGATTCATGATAGGAGTATGTTTTTGCCAAAGCTTGGTTGAGAGCTGGAACTTGTCCAGGGTGAGCAACGAGTCCTAATGAGGGTAAAGGCCCAGATAGATGTTTCCTTAGATTAGTGCTAACTTTCACAGCCTATGCATATGCATCAAGTAGACTAGCAGGAGGGTTATTGCTCCACTTCATAAAAGTAGCTATCAAACTATCAAGTCCCTCATAATAAACCTCCAAAGCAATGGGGTCAACAATAGCATAAGATGCATGTAGTCTAGTATAAGCACAATGAAACCTATTGTTGAAAGACCCTATAGGCTCATTGACCTCTCTCTTGACATTAGTGAATTGGTGGTACAACTCATTGGAACTAATAGGGATTCGAAACTTCTACAAAAAGGAAGCCTCTAACTCAGTCCAATGCTTGATAGACCTAGCAAGTAAATGGTTGTACCAATAGAATGCATCCTCTCCCAATGAATAAGGGAAGATTCTACAAGCTACATCCTCATGGTTTATCCCTCTATCCTTAAGACCAGTCTGAAAGATCTTGATGTGTTCCTCAATAGTTCTATTGGGATCATTGACATGGAATTTTGAACAAAATTGTTCAGGGTTTTTGGGCATAACATTGTAAACAACAAAACTTAATGGAGATGGGTTGGTTGCTAGGAAAGCCATTGGTGGAGGTGGGGGTGGTAATGGCTGATTTATGACTGGCTGAGGTTCTGAAATGGGAATGCCCTCAGACTCATATGAACTTGATGAAGATGGGGATGATGGAGATGAGGGAGGTGGATGGGATGATGATGATTCTCCCATTCTGTTGGTCCTTCTACACCTAGTAGGGTCTAGTAATTCCTAAAATTCCTCCTCTCATGGAGTATATTTTTTTCTTCTTATGAATCTTTCAAGAGAGATGGCATTCAAAAATTGATCCAACTTGCTTATTCAGGCCCTCCTTCTAGTGCCAATTTGTTGATGATTTTTTCTACACAGCAACAACTCAAAAAGAATATGAAATCCTGTCTCTCTTGAAAGGTAAATCTCTATCAGCAAGCCTCAAGAGATAACCCCAAGGTCTCTAATGTTAGGTCTTGACAATGCATAAACAACTCAGTGATAAATGTGAAAATGTTGGTAATCACAATGGGACCTTACTACAAGCAAAATACTGAATCTCAATTTATCAGATCTAACAATATGATGATACTTCAATCCTAGATTCAACCCAACAATCAAAGAAATAACAAAAGGTAAAGGTTTCAAATAGATTTTTAAACTTAATATTAAACCTAAGATTAACAATGAAAATGACCAACACTCGAAATGGACCAATCCCTCAAAACTTATTTCAATTCAACCCAAATAAATCTGCAATCTGACAGAAATAGTGCAATCTTCTAAGGTGTAAAGGTTTTCAAATCATGAACATTCATTCAAACAACCCTATTGCAATTGAAATGAATAAATCCTCACAATCGAACTTAAGCACAATGAATATAAAACTCCAGGCTAACTTTCCAAAACAACTAACAATCAGTTGGTTGCGATAAGTATGGACCAGGGATTGCTGCAACACTTCAAATATCAAGTCATAAACATTATTGGATCAAATCTGATATAAATATTAACCTCCTCAAATCAATTCTAAAGATAGAATAACAAGAACCATGCAAGATAAGAAGAAACACAAGTATGACACCAAATCACAATGTCATTGCTTGCATCAAATTATCCACTATAGCAATAATTCCAGCTTTTTGTTACAGTATTTTCTTGAGAACAACTACTTGCTAACTCCTGCTCTACTTAATTCGCTGCTATCTAGCTCTCTATTTTTCTATCTCTAAAATTTCTTAACCCTTACAAAAGAGGCAAAATGCCAAATATATAGAATCTTGCCAAAATGTGTTGGCCTAGATAAGGTTTTACAATAATAATAAGACACAACAAGTCAACCAAGATAAATTCACAATAGGATAACTGATGCATTAAATGCATGGATTCCATCTAGGTCAGCCTGGGATATCTGATGTTGCTCGGACCAATGCATGGAAAAATAATAGGAAAGCACAAATATGTAACCAATCATTAACTGCCTTCCCCTTTATCTTTATTCTGATCCAAAATTTATGAACCTTCAAAAGTACCCTATCCAAGTCGGCCACAGGAGGTAGAGGTAAAACCCTAAGTCAATTTTCAATTGATGTAATTTCTTCTCTTGACTGTTTGACCAACTTATCCCAATCCACCTTATATGTTAGGTATTTATCAATGACTACAAGGTAGGTAGCCGCATCATCCAACTCGTGCTCAGAAATAGAATCACATCAATTGGGGCATAAACATCCTGCCACCATCTTCTCAGTTGTTCTAGACTCAAATATTTAGGAACAATCTTCCTCCTTCCTGTCATAATATCAAAAAATGCAAAAAAACCATTATACACACCAGTTAGGGTATCATGAATCTACCTCATCTATTTGTAAATCTTTTTCAACACCTTCTGCCTAATTTGCAATGCTTCAAACCACTCCCATGGTTCCTTAACTCTAGAGGAAGGGAGGATTTTATCACTTATCAACCTATCCTTGGTGTATTCTATAATAGTCTTAGTTTTCTACAACAAAAGGTCTGTGTCTTCCTTGTCCTATGCTAGCACCTTCTTCGAACAATCCATCATCCTTGTAGTATCCTTCCCTGTTGACAGGATGTCCTTGATAGCTTTGTTACCTTTGGTTTGTTCCCCTTTCAGCCAATTTGCAATGGGAACAATGGAATCTTTCATCTTTTCTAGCTCAGTGATGGTTTCCTGAGGTAGAGGATTTGCAGCAGAAGAGGATGGGTTGATAGATTGCAAGGGCTTCACCAAGTCTTCCAAGCATTTCCTAAGATTTTCATTTTCCTTTTTTAACTCTTGCTTGGCCTTTATTTCCTTCCTCAATCTGCCTAGGATAACCGCACTAGAACCTTCATAATCTTCAATGTCCTGCTCAACTCATGTAGGCCCCAAATTGAAAGTTTGAACATTGTAATCCTTCCCAGCCACATTATCTCTATTCTTATCTGAAGCAGGGGTGGAAATATGAACAACTCTGTTATGAGCTTCATCCCTTTCAACCCTTGAGATCACTCTAGCCTTCTTCTTACCTTTATCTTTGCCAATCTTGGCCAGGAGGTCATCCCAATTTGGTGGGGCATCTTTTACCACAATATTTTTTCTCTTTATTTCTCTGTCAAGCCACTCTGGAATAGTAGGCTCCAATTTCACTTTGCTTTGTTTCTCCTCCTGATTTTCCTCTAGTGCCTCTTTACTCAAATTTTGCTTCTTAGGAGTCCCATTCTTACTCATTTCCTCTTCTATGTGTTCCTCTTCATGCTCAGGTGATGGGACCTTCTCTACCTCTTCCTCCCTTGGAGGAGATTTAACCTCTTTGGTTCTAATAGGAGAATCCACATAGGCCACTAAAAAAGACTGTATTACCTTTTCAACTTTCACCTTTTCACTGTAAAGTTCTCCTTCATGGAACTCCTCTACTTCAGTATTTGGATGTTTCTCTATGTTTTCTGACTCTCCTGGTTTGCTCTGAACTTCATGGATGGAAGGAACATCATCTTGTTGCCACTCATGTGAAATGAGAGGAGGAAGATCTACTTTAGGTACACTATCCTTAGGAGAAGGAGTCCTAGACCTCCTTGTATACACCTTCGCCCTCTCCCCTGAACTTTCTACTTCCACCACAAGCGGGGCAATATTTCCTTGTTCCTTAGTACTTTCCTTTTCTAACAATCTCACCACCCTTCTCTCTTAAGCACTAGAGCATCAGTCTCAGGATTTTTTTCTCCTATTTCTCTCTGGTCATACCTTCTAGTCCTTGTCCTCTTCTAAGCCTTCGGATTTCTCTATTTTTTGGTCTCTTGGACTTCTTCCTCTTGGGCACCCTTGATCTTATTCTTGAATGGATAATCCAACTTACCTTTTCCCTTTGGACCTTGCTCGGTTGACTGTTCAGAAGTGGAGTGGGGATCTAAATGACCCATCAGACTATATGTGCATTTCACTCCATCATTCTCCAACTCCCACAGCTTGTGCTTCAACCACATTCTAGTACATTTGATAACTGGATCATTTAACTATTTCTTTTATGTCTTTTCTTCCTCCAGCCAATCAACATCACCAATTGGCCTATACTTTACTACCTCATAAGCATGATCCTGTATTAGGTTTCCATCATCCTTCATCTGATCTGGAACTACCTTTACATTATACAGACGGACTGCATCAACTAGGAGCCAAGAAAATTTTTTCTTCTTGTTGATGTCAATTTTGGCACCACAACAATTCAAGGAGAATATTGCTATCCTACTTCTCTTGAAAGAGAAAGGAAACACATGGATGACTTAGCTCCCAAGGTCTTTGTAGTTGGGTCTCAACTATGATGATGTTACTCGGTGGTCAATGCAACAGTAATATTCAAGGGGCCTGCTGGTGTTGAGCTTCTAGATTGTTCTAAGATCAAGCATGAATTTAAAACTATTCTAACCAGGGGTTTTAAATAAATATAAAAAGATAGATCAGAGTTTTGAAATAGAAAAGAACAATACTTCATCCAACCTTAACCAGACTTGTTAATTTCAAGGAGTCTGTAAACCAAAACTATAGAATAAAATAAACTTTTGATTGACACACAACCTCTTTCATTCACAGTGCTAACTTGCATAACAAATTTTTAGTTACCATTTAAATAAAACACAAAACAGTATTTCATTCCTTTAAGACTTCACAAATCAAATGGTCAATTTAAGACAAATATCATTCAGGAACACAACATGAATTAGATTAAACTCTGATTGCTTCTACTGTTAGTTAAACAGATAAGAAACATTTACAATTCTGGCACAATCACCAGTGTATAGAGAATCTAAGTCTCCAGATTATTTCCAACTACACTAAGAGAACTTTGAAAATACATTACAGTCTGTACTAAAATCTAACTGCTAAAAAAGAAGACAAGAGAAGCTCTCATTACTAAGAATCAAGATGCAACTCTATCTCCTTCTGTTAACTCACTCACTCCTAACAGTTCTAACTTTCTTCTAAATCCTTCTAACAAAGTTCTAACCCTTTACAAAGAGGCCAGAATGCCTTATATACAGAATGTACCAACTTGAATGTGCTATCCCCTACACTAGGGTTTACAAAAATGTAGTATGGGCTCGCCAAGTGAAGAAGACATCGGTATGACCAGGATGAACTCACCAGGAGCTCTGGATGACAAGTGTAGGGTCTCACCGAAAGAAATTTGAGCTCGTAAGAAGCTTCCCGAAGGACTAACGAGATCGCCATGACCTCACACCAATAACGATTGTCTTGGCAACCTTGGTGTGTATCGATATAACTTTTGTAGCTCGCTAAAGGGTCTCATCGACTGGTCCACGCTATGCGGATAACTGTTAGGAGGCAAAATCATATCGGGGAGACACGATAAGTGTCTTACCGAAATGTGATATTAAGGAGGACTGCTTTACTCTCAGCTGAGCACTAGTGTGCATCAGGATCCACCTACAGTTCATATGGTAGATGCATAGACTATGGGTTTTACTGATATGTTGATTGGTTCTGGTTCATCATCACTGATGCCATCTCACCTTCATAGTCCTCTACATTCATCATTTCTGACACGACATGAAATAGATCGGATGGATGCAGATGTTGATTTGTCACTTGATCGTTTGGTGGATATGGTGGAGGTGACTGTTTCAGAGGACTTAGGTCATCTGATATCAGATGATGTCCATGTATGTGTGCATGTGCATGTTTCAATTCTTTTTCATTATTTTTTAAATTTCTTTTTAACTAGATATTCCTGTAAGTTGATATATATGTGTATATATTGCAAGTGGACATACCTCATATCACTCCTAGCCTTGGTCCAGATCGTGTGCATGATCGATGTGACTCTGTGGATGAATATGCCATTAGTGGACATGTGAGTTTTACATTTTTATATAATCACATGTGTATATGTACATGCAATATATTTATGTATGCATAGATCTAGATTGATATTTAAAAATACAAGTTCATTTAAAAATAACTTTCATAAAATTTATTTAATATAAATTAAATATGTATTTAACACATCTTGTACACAATTTTATTTGTAGGGCTCAGCACATCCATCAGAGCAGGACCGTTCTCATTCATATGGCCATTCGTCTAGGAGTAGACATTCATATTAGGCCATGCATTCTAGATTTATGATCTTTACCACATGTATTTGATTATATGATGATCTTTAATAGTATTTGATATTTGATGATCTCTAACTTACACTTGCTTGGAGTGATATACATACATTTGCTTATTTTTTGATCTTTAGTATTCATTTGATGATCTTTAATTTACATTTTGCTTTTATGATATGTACATATATTTTCTTATATGATATATACATACATTTGCCTCTTTGCTTATAATATGTGTTATGTTTATATGTATTGAATCCCTTTACATATATGTACATGTTTTTGCTTATGGTTTAAACATGTTTACACGTAATATATGTATGCATTTGCTTTAAATATTCAATATACATACATGTTTTCTTATTTTATGATCTCTTACAACTTACATTTCCTTATATTCAATATGCATTTGATCTCTAGTAGAATTTTAGGGAAATCAATGCCATTTTATAATTAAGTTCATTCATGTTGTTCACAATAAATATTTTTTTTAAAATGACTTAAGCAACATGAACCATTGAGTTAAGAACAAGATATAATCTTTTTGACAAGTAACTTGAAATTCAATTCAAATATAATTTTAAGAAAATTCAATTCAAATTATATCGAGCTATTATACGTTTTTTACAAGTAACTTGAAATTTAATTCAAATATAATTAAGAAAATTTAATTCAAATTATACCTCTATTATACATTTTCGACAACTAACTTGAAATTCAATTCAAATATAATTAAGAAAATTCAATTCAAATTATACCTCTAATATTTATACATTTTTGACACTTTAACAAAATTCTAAAATTACTAGATATGTTGTGCATACCTATGAATTAAATAACAACAAACTCCACTATGAAATAACTTGTTTGTTTACTACTTGATTCATTTAAACTAGGATCTAGTTATTCCATGTACACTTGAATAATTTTGATTCACTTGGAGTGCACATTTTGGAGAAGTTTTTGCACATTTATCAAGGAGGCAAATATTGGAGCTCGACAACTTTTCATTTTTATCAATCAAGGAAAAATTTGGAGGATAATTTAACTAAGTTGGTAGAGGACTTTTTTAGAGTCATCTTTAAGTTGAAGAAGAAAATGGGACAACAAAGAAAAAGAAAAAATGCATCTCAACAAAAATTGTCAAAAGAAGAAGAACAAAAGAGGCATGATCAAAACTTGGAAAATTATCATAGAAAGAAACAAGGTACTGCTTGTTTCTTCTCTCTCTCACTCTCAAGTGTGTGTTTAGGACTTTTACATTGAAGGTTTCTAACCATCATTGCACTTGAATGACTATAAATACTTTTAAATATCCTCAAGTCATCTTGGTCATGCAAGTTGCAATGTTTATATGATCCTTGACTCCAATTCCTTAAGCCAATTCTTTTTGTTTCAATATTTGTGTTTTGTCTTTCATCTTTTATTTTCATCACTTCAATGTTCTCAAATTATTTTTATGTTTTATGCTCTAGGGATTTCAAGCTGGAGTAAAGCCAAATCTAGATATTGGATCAAACAAATCCGTTGAAGAACACATGGACCTTGAAGTTAGGGAGGAGACCCAAGTTCAAACAATGCTTGTTGGAGAGGGGTCAAGATCAATTCCTTCTACTAGTATGGATGAGCATATAAAACTAGCACAAACTTCTCTCACTTATAGCTCATCATGTTTTATCAATTTGTTTGCTTGCATACATAAACTTCACTTATATATTTAACATCATCTCTCACTTTTGTTTGCAAAATATTTTGTGACACATGTGTAGGAAGGGCTCAACAAGCAGGAAGTTTTCATGCTCAATTCGAGCCAAATCTAGACATTGGATCAAATGAATCCACTCAAGAATGCATGGTCCTTGAAGATAGGGAGGAGGCACAAGTTCAAACAATGCATGTTGGAGAGGGGTCGGGATCACTTCCTCCTACTAGAATGGATGAGCATATAAAACTAGCGAGAAGGTGGGGAAACAAATTTCTCATAGAAATTTAGATCATTTACTTGAAATGGATATGGAGAAACTCAAATATTATGCCAACCAGCCTTATAATAAGAGAAAGAGGTCAATGACTAAATCTGTAAATGGAATGATCAATCATCATTTCAATCATCTTGATACACTTGAAAAAACCCAATTGTTATCACGTTTACTTCTTCATGATGAGCTCAAAGAGTCATTACAATTGTTGGGTGTCCATTCAATCAAATAAGAAGAAACACATGGGATTACAAAAGGATATTGTTCAAAATGTTAAAAAGGGTTTAGATTCCATTGGGAAAGGATCTCGAACTATGGATAAGGCCACTACAAGAAGGGTGATGTTGACATCTATTGCACATCAAGATATAGCAAGAAAAAGAAAAATGTCAGCACTTTCAACTGAAATTGGTTATAGTAGAACCACATTGATAAAATATGAGAAAAAGAGAAAGTTTTTGGATGAGAGTTTAGAAGGAAATTGGGAAATTATGTGCAGAGCTCCCATTCCGATAGGATTGAAGATGTTGTTAGGAACTTGGTCTCAGGTTTTTGGCATGATCAGACTCGTCCATCATCAAATACTAGAGATGTTATGAGATACAGGATTGGACCTAGTATTTATGAAAATCATATCAAACATTGGCTAGACATAACACAATTTGAGATGTATATGAACTTTTGTAATGCATATCCTCATATAAAGATTGGGCAAACAATGTTTCAAAGGTTAAAGCCCTATTATGTGAAGATAAACAAGTTTTTTGAAACTTGTTGTTGTCGTTATCATATTGAATTTGATCTCTACTATCAGGTGTTTCGAAAGATGAGAGAAGAAAGATGTGGGTTTCAAAATGCACCTCCTAAATAGGCAAGTTTGTTCATAAAGTCTATATTATGTGATCATGAAAATGGACCTCAAATAAACTACATAAAAGGAATTTGTGAGACATGTACAAATTTGGCTAAATTTCCTTCAAGAATTGAGGATACTGACCTAACAAAGACAATAAATTGCAAGAGGTAAGTACTATTTTTAGAGAGTTTATTTGTTTCAATTTCTCATAGATCAAGTTATTTGGATTCTCTTTGATGTAATGTTTCATTGATCAAGTGTGGTTTATTAATTATTCACATATTTTACTGACACAGGTACAAGTATGTAAAGTTGCAAACAAATTTTGGGAAAGAATCCACAAGGTTGAACTATGTAGAAGAGGAGATTCCCATTGGAAAATTTATGGAAGATTTTCAAAAATTGATACGACCATACATACATCATTCATTTTTTGCTAAGTGGCAAGCACAACAATTCCAAACATTGAGAGATACTTTCCCACATGGAATAGTTCTATCAGTAGTTGACTTTGCAGAAAATTACTCCTTTGTACATCAAAAGGAGATTCAATCAGAGTATTACTTTTCAAAGCAGATCACTATTATGGTTCATGTGTATTATCAACATGCACAATTAGAATTGGATGGTGTTGAGAGTATAGATCAAGAACGAGTCATTAAAAAAGAATATCACTTTTATATTAGTGATGATAAAGAGCATGACACACTTTTTGTCCAACATTGCTTTACAATATTTTTTGAGAATCTGAGAAGCAGGGGTGTAAAATTTGAAAATCATTTTTTATGGTCAGATGGATGTGTGGCACAATTCAAATCTTCACAACCATTCTATGCACTTTGTAGATATCATAAAATATACAAAACACCACATGTTTGGAGTTTTTTTGAGAGTGGGCATGGAAAGGGTGAGCATGATGGAGCAGGAGCTTGCATCAAATGAGCTTTAAGAAAGCATCAAATGAGTTATCTAGCAGATCATCTAGATAATGCACATGATGTTGTTGAATGGTTCAAGAAACACTTTGCATCAAATGTGGTTGGCACATCTTCAAGAACAAACCGACACATTCCACATAGAGTGTTTTGGGAGATATCGGGTATGTATAAATTACATTAAATCAAAATTTGAATTTATTTAAATTTAAAAATATATATATATATATATATATACATATTTGTTCACATAATTTTCTTGTTGTACATATGTATCTAGGTGTGGATAGAAGATCGATGCATGGATGCAAGAGGGCAGAAAAAACAAGATCTTTGCATTGTGTTAGGAGTTCAGATAGTTGCCATGGATGGATATTAGACACAAGGGATTACTCTTTTTTTGCACTGAGTGCATTGAGGGAAACTCTGATTATGCATGCAACAATCAAGAACTTGGATATGTTGGTAAATGGGATACAATGCCACTAGTTGTTTTCAGAAACATATGATGAAGACAAGGAAGAAAGATTTGAAGACATTCCTTTGATTTCAATTGATTATGACCATATTTCAGGATTGGTTAGAAAAGGTACACGTGTAAGTTTTCAATAATTTAATTATTATATATATCTAGTTAATGATCTTTAGAGACATTTCTAATTTTTTTAATATTTTTTTGTGTAAATTTGGTGTATAGGAGATGTTTTTGCAGTCATAGCAGAGCCTGAAAACATCGAAGGTGTTAGCTATTATTTATTGCGTTGCACAGAAGAGAGGAATAAGCTAATAGAACCTGAAATGAGTGATGGAATATTATTTCCCATAGGTGAGTTTGAATTTAAAATTTTATATACATTGTATTCGCATGTGCACATTACATTATAAACATTAAATATATATTGTACAAACCTTGTGCACGAAAATATTGCACACACGTTCATATGTCTTACCTTAGGTTCATGTTTACCATGCAGGTTCTGTTGTAGTACAAGGGACATATCTAAAAAAAGTCAAATTTGTTTAGCATGGGATTCATTTTGTTAACTCCAATGCACAAACAAGAGTATACCATGACATAAAGCAAATAGATTTAAGAACAACATCACCTGTCGAGCACCACCAACACCTTAGCCAAAGACTCCAAGCATCCTCTATGGTTCCAAGATGTTGCACATCTTCAAATAATGTCCATGCAAAAGTGAAAGAACCCTTCTGCAACACTAAAGAAGACCATTCACCACCATGTGATGAATCCACAGTTACTGCTAGAGCTCCCACTGAAACGTGACACCCGAGCTTTCCAAGCATCATGACCAAATGTTTCAGGTACTCAATAATATCCATCCTCTCATCTCAAAACAATCACACCAATGCACAAGTGACCACAGACAAGGCCAGCTAACAAATCTGCACCACCAATGAATCAACCTCGTGGATAAAGATAGTCCACATCCAAGTTATCTCACTGTAGCCAATGGGTAGCTAATCCACCAACCACATAACTCGTAGATCACAACCATCGAACATGCAAACCCGTTATCACATTGAAAACTGCAACACTGAGATATCAAAGAGAATAACCACATAGACAACATGACTCAAACACCAGATTATGCCAAAAATGATTTGCCAATCATATCCACAACGAGCACCATAATCAAGAAACCCACAAGCATTACCACAAGGATGCTAAGTGACAAAACACTTACCAACACTCCCATGCAGAGAAAGAGTCATACCTCCTCAAACCATGCACCAAGCATGCATGCAGACTTGCAACTATCTCATCTAGCAACACCCCAAAAGGCCAGTGTCTAGATAATAGCTTAACAATAACTCCACATGATCACAAGTTTTGCTTAACTGTGTAAAACTTGCAAAACCACAGAGCCATGCAAGTACAGATTATCCTTAGAAAGAAAGCAGCAGTTCAAGAGAATCCAGGCCCCTTTCAGGCCAACTTTAAACCACCACCATGTACATGCATCTGAGAAACAAAGAAAGGCTATTTCAGAAGCTTGCAAATCATCTAATGATTATCTCCATATCCTTCAAGCATTCGAGGTTAACAGGAAACAGTGCTTTCCAACACCAGGAACCACCACCTAGCATAAGCACTCTCTACCATGACTGAGAAATAATCTAGGCTTCTCCATATCACCCACGAGCCTATCACACAGACACCAATATGAAAGCTTTACTGCTACACAGCCACAAAGGAAGTCAATCCACCTCATATTCCAAGGTTATACCTCTACCAGCCAGGAGACACAGATCAGAACATGATCAACTCCCTTTTCCATCTTGACCATCCTTCAAGCTACATGTTGTCTCAGAATACCACAAGGCTTCCACTCATCAAAGGATCAATAAATTAGTCCATTCCTCCAGATTTCCTCTAGCCAATCAAGCTAAGAAATATTCATAGGAGAAATATCCAGAACCAACAACCAAAAGAAAGCTTTGATACCACTTGTAAGGAAATCTAGGAGTGCATCTTATGAAAACTCCATGCAGTAGTGCCTTCAGTAACTTTCATTTCGATTAGGTTGCCTCAAAGACACGAACAACTATGTCCAAATGTGGAACAGACACAGTTCATTTCCCACATTGATCCATCTGAGAGAAACACATGTAAATTCAACAACAAGCATTATCTACATGAACCAACATACATGAAAGATGAAATAGAAAAATAGAACACAAAGATTTACGTGGGGAAAATCCTTTTGGATAAAAAACCCCACACTCCAAAGATCAATCCATTGTATTACTCAGCAACATAATGGTTACAATACAAATCCAGGCTCTTAGCCTTTTCAGAGTTTACATCTTGTTCATTCTGGATACTATCTGGTAATCATCTCTCCCTCTATACATTTCCTGATCAACCTCTCAAACCAAACAATCTTCGTACTATTGCAATACTCTCACATAGTATACAATACTGATCAACACAAGAGATAAACCATGGCATTCAATCCTTGATCAGGAGAGAAATCGACAACATAACTCTGCCTCTTACTTCCTCTGTTTCAGCCTCATGGCCTCGGCCTTCCATCCAGCCACACTCAGCCTTAACATCTCATCAGCTCTTCGAGTCGCCTGTTATGGCCTCATGGCTCCAGCCTTCTCACCAGCCACTCTTAGCCTTCACCTCTGTTCGCTCTATCTCTCACTCTCTTTCTTCTCTTCGGCTTTAGCTCTATCAAAATGGTTTCAATCCAACTGTTGGATTACAACTGTCAAATCATCTAGCTCAGAAAAACAATTCACATTCTGCTTTCTCTGATTTTTCCATATCGCTCCACGTCGGACAGTCATCCAAATGGTCAAGGGCATTCAACCTATGTTGGCATGTCAGTGAGACACTAACAGTGTCTCCCTGATGCCAACCCAACTAGCATTCGATATCACCAAGAGTCCATGCTAACGACAAGATGTTATATCAATCTCATCATGCTCATCAGCGAGACAATTGCCATTTGATGAGACATTGCACTGAGCTCTTTGTGTCATACCGATGTCACTATCGAAAAGACATCCCTCTATTGCTAAGAGGTTACAGCGATATTTACATTTCACCCCAAAGACTTCAGTTTTCCAAGAGTCACACCGAAGACATCTCAATTGGCAAGACATTTGTCTTTCACCAGGATGTCATGTTGAGTTCACAAGTCACACCAATGAGGTTTCCATTTGGCAAGACATTCGCTATGCAGAGAGACTCATATCGAAGTCTTCAGTCATAGTGATGAGTTATTCCTTTTGGCAAGACATGCCAATCTCGCCAAGACTTTCTACTGACAATCTTATGTTACTCTGAATCCTTTCACCTATCGGCAAGACCAAAGCTCTTCACCAAGAGTTCACACCGATATCTTTATGTTATACTGAGCACCAAACTCAGTTGACAAGACTTCTCTCTATTGCCAAGAGGTTACAGCGATGTTCACACCTATCGGTGAGAGAACACACCATCGGCAAGACTTCATAGCAAATCCTTTGAGTTACTGCGAAGACACCAAAAGTACACCCATTGGTGAGACCTTCCATTGTTGTTGGGACTTCATACCAAAACTATCGTGTAACACCGAAGTCTCACAACCATTGGCAAGACTCACAACAGTTGCCAAGACTTCATATCGAAGTCTTTGAGTCACTGCGAAGACCCCAAGTGTTAGCCCGAAACCACAGTTCGCCAAGAGTCACACTGATGACCCCTAACACTATTGCCGAGACATCTCCACATCGGTAATACATCTTACCAATAGACTATGAGATACGCCGAAGACCACACCTTGTAACATACTATCAGCGAGACTTCAACACATCACCCAAACAGTACAAAAAACATAATCTTTTGGCCAAGGGTCCTCCTGATACATGATAGAAAGGCCTGTGACCAGAGTTCTCCACGAGCGGTAAGAGGTCACGCCAAAAGCTTCTTATCATAGTGATAGATTCCTTCGGTGAGATATAAACAAGGTCACAGTGACCAGAGCATTTCACAGGGTTCACAAACTGCCAGTCGGCTAGACCACCCAAATGTCACACTGACATTGCTCCTCTGAAATTTCTAGCCTATGAGATTGAGGCACATGATTCCAACAACATCCTCCAACCGAGAGCTTGTCATTCTATCCAAAAAACCTCTATGACCTACTCTTTCAGAATCTAAAACTTTTGTGTTGTTCCATTGAGCTGATATAGGGTAGTTTTCCCTATGAGGATCTTCGAACGAAGAGAACTCATGAGTAGTGAATCCCCCTATATCACATTTTTGGTGAACCTGACGTGAAGAACATTATTCTTCAAAAAAATGGTAAATGGATTTAATAGCTTCTTTTTTTATTTTTGTATCTAATGTTATCCAAAATATTAAGGATAATTCATTCAATGCATGTGATGGTGACTTGGCTCTACCCATGTCACTCGGTATCTTTGGTCTTTCTCATGAGATTCCTCTTGCTTCAGAGGATGTCTTGTTGCAAGAAGATGGAATCATTGATACCTTTCTTAATGTTACTCTACCTTCTACTCATTCCAGTGCACTCTCCCCTAGAGATGGTGCATTTGTGAATGACGAAGCTCCCTCTCCTTCCAATGCACTCTTTTCTTGAGATGATGCATTTGTGAATGATGAACCTCATCTTTGTTCTATTGCACCCTCTTCTAGAGATGATGCATTAGCGAATGATGAACCCCCTTCCACATTTGATTCTCCTTGGATCAATGTTGAGAATGTCTCTTTAAGTAACTATTCCACATTTGATCCTGTTTGGATTGATGTTGAGAATATGTATTCAAGTAATTATTCTACTAGTTGTAATGAGTCTGTAAATGTGGTAGATGCCTTCGCTACTCCCCAAGGGCCTAAGAGACTGATCATTCATGTGACTCCAGCTAGTCCCACTCCTAAAAGGGTTTGTTTTATCGATGGTGTTCCATTTGATAGTAAATCTCCTAATCTTCCTAAAGCTCCCTCTTATAGAGTGGTAGCCTATACTGATGAGAATAATATGAATAAACAACCAAGACTTCCTCAAGCTCCTAAACCTATAGCTAAAGTAGCTAGTGATTACAATCTTGTCAAGCCACCTTAGGTTACTTTGGATAAGATATCAATGTGGGACTTGCTTTGGTCTGCTCTGGTTTATCAAGGTATGCTTCAGGAAGCTTTGCAAAATATTCTCTTGCCTTCTTCCACTAGGATGGAAGATGTTGATACATTGATGGCATATATTTGCATGGGTTCTCCAAATATTATTTTCTGTCCTCAAGATCTCCCATCTCTGGAAGTACAGAATAAAGTGAATCCTCTAATAATTATAGTCAATACTATCAGTTCTATGTAGTAGTACACAACAATGAGCTGATAGGTGGCGTGCACCATGAAAGGGGAGTGATGTATAGACACTGTATGTAGGGAAATATTCGAATGTGAATGGCATGAGTGGGCACAATAGCTATATGCAGATGTAGAGAATATAGTTAGACAGTAGGCAATCTAGCAAATAATACAATGGTTTGCTAAATATATTATATGCAATAATGAAAGTGATTGAGTGGGAACAATATTGTATCTCTTTTCTCCCTTAAATTTTGAACTATAATGGGGAGGAAAGGAGGGTGTTAACCCTAATGGGCTGTAAGAATGATGTGTATATAATGGCTATGGTGTGCAAGCAATAGTTGGTGAGGAAATATCTTTGTAGATTATACATATATATACACATATAGAGGGTTGGTTGATGAACAATTGTATTAACATTCAATTAGTTATTAAGGTTTATTAGTTAATCAAAATATAATATTATTATGCATAGGATTCAATGTCTAAATTTATGACATTACTAATGTGCAATCAGTTGCAAAATAATAATGTTGGCATTAAATTAGATGAATTCATCATTATACAACTACACAGTATAAGTTAGCCAACAACTAACAAAGAATGCTACATCAACTATACTTAAAACAATCTAAAAGTAATATTAATATCATTAAGTTTTATAGGTCAATCAAAATATAATATTATTATGGATAAAGTTGAATGTCTAAATAATTGATGAGATTACTAATGTGTATATAGATAGGAAATAATAAATCTGGCATAGTACTAATTAAATTCATAATTATCTAAGAACACCCCATAATTTGACAATTGCATTATTATATAAGCCCACCCCATAATGTAGCCATTGTATCAATCTAAAAATAATATCAATATCATTAAGTTTCATTAGCTAATTAAAATAGAATATTATTATGGAGAAGGTTGAATGTCTAAATAATTAATGAAATTAGTAATGTGTGTTTAGATGGGAAGTAATAATTGTGGCATAGTATTAGTTGAATTCATCAGTACATGAGACCCCATTATTTTGTAACTGCATCAATTGTTAACAATACAAATAAAAAATATTTTCACAGCCACCGACAAAGCGCCATAGATGAATTTTGGTTAAAAACATGTTAATAATTTGTGTGATGTAGAGTATAAGTATGAGAAGACTAATCAACAATGCTCAATGGAATCTAACATAAAGTGTATAAGGTCAACTATTTTAGTCCATTGTAGCCATAATCTTAAATATATAATTTTTTTCTGAACCCCATGCCAGTAAGATGGCAATTTGTAGATACAAAAACAAAGTTAAAGTCAACACAATGAGGATTGATCTCCACCGTACCATATTGGGTCATGGAGCCTCATGGACCCTCACCAAACCCTCGAGCAAGAATATAGATTCACAACCATTGTAATTAGTGGTGAAATGAATATTGTGTATTATAATCAATATCAAGTACATTAAGATATGATTGTCTATTTGAACATAATTACTCAATTTTACAGTCACTAACATTATTCAGGAAGGTTGTTTATAACACGTTAGTGTATGGAAGACCATATTATTGCTGGAGCATGGTATTCAAGGAAAAGGAAAATGTGCTAGTTTGATAAAGATACAACATTGGTACACAATAAATAAATCAAAAAATGTAAAGCCTTATACAATTAATGACAAAGATGATGCAATCCAGTTGCAATAGAACACAGTAAGTAAATAAAATCTAGCCATACCTTATGTAGCGAATGAATTGAAGTATGGACATAGAAAAGGAGGTCTGATCTCCATGCTACCATATTGGCTGATGGAACGTCATCAGCTATTCTTGCTTGGGAAAGGGACTTCAAGAACTGGGATGTAGATTCATAACTGCAATTACAATCACTTGGTCTTCACAGTTGGTTGAACTTGGCTCACAAAGTCCATCCATATATTTACTATCTAAAATCAAATATTAACACCCAAGTTCTTGAACTATCTCTCCCAAGCAAGAACAACAATGAGTCGGTCAGCAAGGCAATTTGAAAATCCAAGCACAAAATGCAAAGTATAAAAAAAGATCAAGAGGGAATTAACAACCCAATACAATGCTAACTAAAATTGAAAGAACATAGCCTTTTTTACAGGATGCTATCAATAATCAGATGCTATAGCTTAGCCAAGAGAACAATAATCAACAATGCCCAATAGAATCTAACATGAAGTGTATAAGATCAACTACTTCACTATTTCGTAAGAATAACCTAAAGATCATGATATTTTAATGAATACTATCAGAAAGATAGAAAATTATACATAATAAATATAAAATAAAACTCAACACAATAAGGCTTTCTCTCCACCCTACCATATTGGGTCAAGGAGCCTCGTGGACTCTCACCAAACCCCCGAGAAAAAGCATACATTTCCCAACACTCTCATAAGTATTGAAATAAATATTGCCCACTATAATCAATATATACAGTAAATTAGGATCTGATTATGTAATTGGAAATTTTTACTGATTTCCCAGCCACTATCATTATTCTGAAAGGTTGTTTGGAATAAATTATTCCATTAAATACCACATTATAGCTGGAATATGGTCTACAAAAATAGCATAAAAATGTGAGGTTTAGTATGTCAATTATGCAAAAATAGAATGAACTACATAAAATTAACAATCTTATTTGATTATAGCCATTGTAACAAAAAGCTAAAAATTGATAGCCACATCCCAATGCAAAAAATTTACTACAAAGGCTAGACCTTATGGTTGCAATGCATTGAGGTGTGTAGATAGAAAAGGTGCCATGCTCTCGACCCTACCATTTTGCATCTTGCAGCATTATCGGCTATCAGTAAACTGTTGAAATTAATTACCATAAAGAACAAATTTTAATGCCTGTTCTCTAATGTTGGGTCCCTAGTAGTACTCTTATAAATGGTGATATCAATATTCCCATTGTATTCACCAGTCTTATAATCTCTTCATCTTCATATTTGTTTGAAATCTAATTCATCTGTTTAGCAACTATACTGGAATATCAACATCTCACTTGTTGAACTATCTCTCCTAAAGGAGAAGCATTCTTTTGGAGCAACTATGAATATGAAGAGATTATAGAACTAACTAAGACCAAGCAGATGATGGGGGAAGAAGAATAAAAAATATACACCTCTTGTTGCTTGCCTCAATTACATGTCTACCCACTTGCTATCTCTTTTCTCTGTTCTTTCTCCAGCACCTACAAAAAATGTACACAAATTTATCATAAACATTTGAATTTTTCTGTAAATACTATCTCAGAAGGATAGCAATTTGTACATGAAAATCATAAAATAAAACTCAAGAAAATAACACCTGATCTCCACCTTGCCATACTAAGTCATGGAGCCTCATCATCTCTCACAAAACCCCTGAGCAAGAATATACATTACCCACTACTTTGATCAATGGTGAAATCAATATTGCTTATGACAATCAATTTAGTGTACATGAGGATATGATTATCTATTTGACCATTATCACTCATTTTCCAGTCACTATCATTATTTTGTAAAGTTGTTTCTAACATATTAGTTCATAAAATACCACATTATAGCTAGAATATGGTCTGCATGAATTACAAAAAACTATGAAGTTAATTGTGTTGATTATGGAAAAATAGAATGGAGCACACAACGTTGACCATTTTATTGCATCACACCCATGGTGGTGGGAATATAAACTTATAGTTATAGTCTTATTGAATGGAGTAACTATAATTTAGCCATACCTAGTGTGTGTGGGAGAATACAGTATGCTGAAAACAAAACAAGGCCTGATTTCCACCCTACCATATTGGCTCATGGAGCAACGTGTGCTCTCACCAAACCCCCGAGCAAGAGAATAAACTTTCCACCACTATGATCAATGGCAAGGCCAATTTTTTTCCCACCAATGAGTGAATAAAAGATCTAATCACATTGTAATGCATGCGAAGGATAATTGTTTTGATTAGTAAAGAACAAAGAAATCACAAAATATAAATACTTATAGAAATAATCACAAATGAGTGGAAATGGACTTGCAATAGAACAAAGTAAGTAAATAAAATGTAGAATTTCCTTGTGTGTGGAATGGGTTGGAGTCTGCACATAGAAAACAAATCCTACTCTCCAGTCTAGCATATGAGATTATCGAGAATAACTAGCTATGACCAAACCCTTGAGCACTAACATTAATTATGCACCACTTTGGTGAATGTTGAGGGCACTGCTATTACATCTGACTGAATCTGGTCAGTGGAATTGAACGTTATACATTTATTATAATTTCACATGGAGTTGTGAAATAAGCAATGGGAAAAAGGATACATAGCTTTACATTATATGGATATGGAATAAAGGTGAAGGACATACAACATAAAAGTGGAAAGGGAAGAATATACCCTAATTCAAAGAACAATAATCAACTCTCACTTGGAGAAAAGAACACAATCTGTAGAACTTGATTTTTTTGATTTACATGCACACAGGAAACAAGCATCACTTTGCATAGGCAATAATACTTTCCATTTAAAACTCACCAAAATAACTGGGTAGATTGGTGTAGTTTTAGGAATGCATCGTTGAGCACCGAGTTCTAGATTCAGCTGCCTAACATACACAAAAAACATTATAGACAAGAAGCATATTGCATGCATATCCAACATGTGACTATCATGAGGGATTGCAATGCAGTAGGAAAAACACTTGGTAAGCATTAGATGATTAGCCAAACATGATAGTCATATAGACAAAAACATCATCGACACATATATCTGCATAGAACTTTGTCAAGATATTTTATCCACTAAGAACATTGTAAAAAAATAAAAAGAACATTCTCTTTAGAACAACTCACGGGTAGTTGTAAATATTGAATTGTGTATGTGTATATGCATAGATATCTAACACGTGAACCAATATCTAGACACATGTGTACTAGGAAGTTGTATAACATAGGGATATGTCAATTGCATGCATGTATATTTATGTATATGCATATGTAAATGGAGACATGTATACAACTATGTGCACAAGTAGATATATGAGCAGTTGTAGATAGCAATATGCCCCCTAACAAGAAAAATAACGATATATAAATAAACAATACAAAATTAAATAAAAAATATAAACTTAAAATGTAAGGAAATTATAGCAAACATAATCAATAGAAAACAAAATAACTGTATCTTTTTTACCTAGAGATTGTAACTTATACTTCATTGTCTTAATAAATAACTAGTGAAATAGAGAACAAAGCAATAGAGATAGAGAGTAAAGGTCTTTTTTCTATTATAAGGAGTGCGAGGGAATTAAACAAACTAAATGTCCAAACAAGATGAACTTAAAGAAGTATACACCATCCCAATTAGATATGATTCTTTTGGTCTTCAAAAGGAAACACGACAACTAAATCTGGAGCCTGCTCAACTGTGGGAGAAATAGTAGACAAATCAGATAGTAATAGCTTGCACTCAGCCTCAAAGTTAAGCTTAGCAACCTTTACTATTGTTGTTTTCATTCTTCTTTCTGAATTATAAGTTTGAGTTTTGATTAGAACTGTGAAAACAAATGTCATGTAGGTGACAACATTGATAACAGACTCGACACCCATTTCAGCCGTTGACACATATTACATCATGTAAGTCTTTTGTTGACATTTGTAATAGGCTTGTTGCTACCTCACCAAAAGAAGTTGCCCAAAGCTCGCCTGTGTGGTCTTCAATCTTTAGTTGCAATAAATATCAGAAGTCACAGTCACCTATCATTTTCTAGCATTTTGGGAAAAACCATTTATTTTCATCAAATTGTTCACATGACTATTTTTTGCATTCCCTACCATTCACCTCCAATGGACATGTAGCATAATAGAATGCATCATTTTTTATAAATTTTACTATTGCCTTGAGAGTGGCTTGCAAAGTCTCTAGCAAGCCAAGGAAGTGGTCAAAAATGTATGCAATAGTGACTCTCCCATCTGCCAAAGCGATCTTTTGAGGGACTAGATGAGGGGGCTCAATAGTAGGTGGAGCAATATAGCCTCTCTCAATTAATGGTTGTGCCTCCAGAATGTCAGGGTTTATATACAGAAGAGCTCCTACGGCCGTGTTAAGAAAAAATCCATTAAAGTACCCAACATGTGCATTTTTCATGACAAGGATGAGAGCTGAACTAGGGGTGTACAACCTCTCTAACTCATGACCCTTTGCTTCCCAAGTTGAGCCCCACAAATTAACATCAATTGAAAAAAATGACAAATCATTAAGCTGAACAGTCCTCTGAATTGTTTGGGACTGATCTTTTCTTTGTATGGTTGAAACCATTCCCACATGCACCACAGTGCCAATAACGTCAATTAAACTATTATTAGTGCAATCTGCAATTTGATTTAATGGTTTGAAACAAAATACTTTCTCTAGCACAAAGGCCTCATCATCACGGGACTTTAACATTGAAGTTTGATCTAGAATAATTTCCATCTAGTTGTTCAACTTATTAAATTTTATGTCTACTTGTCTCACCAATCCTTTTGACACATAGTAAGTATGTCCCACCTCAACCTTATCATAATGCATGTTTGAAATCTCATTAAATCATGTAATATGTATTTTTGTTCCCTCATCATCAATGATATCAAAGCTGAATATCTACCCCTCACGGCCTTGCTTTCTATAATGGTGCATATCCCTCTTTGTTGTTACATGGCCTTTTATCATCCATCTGGTTTGGTAAACATTCAACCCTTTAACAGGGCTGATTTTTGCAGTGGCATCTTGCTACCTTGGTGATGTGTTAATTCCAAACATGGAGGCTTGTTTCGATGGAGAGGATGACTCACAACCAACTTTTTGTTCTTCTTGATCTCTAAACAAATATTTAGGTTTTCCAATTAGCTAGAAATCTGTCATCTTCACATCTAGGGACAGTATGAAAATTTCCCTAGAATGAAATGAAGATTAAATACTTTAAAATGTAGCCCCCACAAACAAGGAAGCAAAAAACTACAAGAACAAGCAAGGCACAACTATATCGAACCTCGATTCTCGTAGCTTTCTAGACAAATAGTTTTTCAAGCACACAACTATACCTATTTTCAATTCGCTTGTAAACAAAAGGTCATTGTACTTTCCAGGCAGAGTTCCCATCTGCATGTGGGATCCATCAAATAGCACAATTTTGTATCGATCAACTGGGCTTTGATTACCTCCTATCTTTTGGTAAGACATTAGTTGGAGCACTGGAGATGGGACAACATCCCCAACATCTATAAAGCGTAGTGCATTTTTTGTTAAGGTTGGATTCACATTTGTAGCCTGCAAGGCAATTAAACTCAATATAGTGGCAGCACTGGCATCTCTATTACCATGACTCAACTCTAAAAAGAAAAGGCAATATTGACACATTTGCAAACCAAGACATTTTTCCCTCTAAGTTATAACTTACTCCATTAAGGCCAATAAACAAAATTGGAAACAAGACATATAGTTCAAATATAAATAAGTTAGAACATATATTATAGTAATTATTAATGTAAATGAAGTATTTCTTTGATTTGTTTGGCGTACTTAAGAAACAGACAAGAAAATTGGTAGCAACAATAAACTAAACAAAAAACACACTTACAGGAGTGTTGTGTGAGGATTGTTCCCCAGCCTCAAAAGAGCTAGAGACCACCGACATTGCTCTGTCTGCTCTTTTTAGGAAGGAAGAGTTGCAACACCAGTGTGTGGCTAGGAGGTCTATGGCTTCCAAACACAACATCGGCTCTTAATTTGTTTACACAACCATTAACAATATGGCAGAAAACAATTAATAATAACAAGGTCTTCAATGATTCAAATAATACTTAACATACAATTTGTTATTCCAAGTTCACTGTTTCAATATTAAAATTCCTTCTTTTCTCCCCTAGAAACACCAATAGTATGAAGGAAAAATAATAATTAGCAAGACAGGCTTCAATGTTCTATATAACAGTGATATGAAGTATAACATTTGAAGAATGCCATGTTAAGGCTCACAAAAATAAATATTTTAAGTAAAACAATAAACATTGGAAAGAATAGAGATGCACATTGCTTACATCTACTTTGGTTTACATGAAAATATACACACAACAAAATATAATATTGTGTTATTTATGGATTTTCTTGTTTGTAAATGATTGCAATATACTTAAATACTTTATGTTCTTCTCCACAACACAACCTAACAAGAAGAATTAGTATTTGGCCATGGGAAACATTGGATGGAATTATTCCTAGCCTGTGTGTTGCCAGGCCTCTGACATCGTATAGCAGGTGTTATTCTATTTTTTTTTTAAAAAAAATTAAAGAGTTTGGTGCAGCGATAGAGAAGGCCAGCAAGATGGGTTCAACATTAATCATTTCATGGTTTCTATGTAGCGATGATGGTGCAAGGACATACGCATTTAAAGCCCCCAAGGAACAAGGTGAATGTATGTAATTTTCAACAACAAACTACACACACACATATATATATAGATACACACACACATGTACATATATATATGTATATACACATACATATATATATACACAAAATCACACACACACACATGTATATTCATCTACAAGAATCCATCAATAGGGGATAGAGGGAAGAAAAACCAAGTGGGAAGAGGTACAATTAAAGGAAATCGAGAGAGGTGCATATTTGTAAAATTGTTCATGTAGTATTTGTGAAACAACTTATCTTAGTTCCAAAATAAAATTGTTGGTTGTTGCTTTGTAGGTTGCTACAAATGGTTTGGTTTATGAGTTATGTCTAGCCACCATTGGGTGCAAGCAATATTGTTTATTTTCTACATTTGATTTGTTCCATACATTAAGTACAGTATAAAGGAAGCCCTATCTTACATCTCACACCTTATATACAATTGGATAAACAAGAGCTACAATCAAAATTATTCCAAGCACATGCAAACCATACAACAAGCAATCTCAAAACTAGCTAGCATTTAAGAGACTAGACATCCACACAACATTTTCCCTCACTTGACTGGTTGAGAAGGCTAAAAATTCAAAGCTTTTGTTGCCTATGATTATTCCTTGCTTTGGGATGGAAAACATATTATAGCCAAGAGAATCTTTGAATTCATATCCTTCTCGTGTAGGAAAATGAGGGAAAATTCAGTCTAGATGTCTGTGCTCTTGCCACAAGTGTTAAAACAGTGTAACCTTATGGGAATTTTGGCCTTGATTTTTTTTAAAGGGAAGGCCATTTTCAACCTTAGCCTTGGTATGCGGGAAGTTGGAAAATGAAAAAGGCTTGCAAGGATTCCAATCAAACTATACAAAAGAGAACCAATAGGTAAGAATACAGAAGATAATATTCAAGATAGCCTATATAGCAATGACTATTTAATTGGATTGCAACCATAAGGAGCAAACAAAAAGGAAAAATTAAACATAATAGGTTTCAAATTTTAAAAGCCATGCCAGCAAAATAAATGTTGTTGCACCTCTTCCCACTTGCTTCAAAAAAAAATCTTCTCGCCAACTTGTCTGCACAAGAATAGGCAAAACACTATCATAGTTGACACAATTCTTTTGCATTTCCAACCACCCTCCCTTGCAAAAAATAAAAAATAATGCCCACCCACCTTCACAGAAGCCACATAAAACTTTATCCATCTTGCACCCTCACAGAAGCTAACCCTCATCGCTCTCAGCTCTCATATTAGGTATAGCAACAGAATGACACCAAACAATGCCTCATTGAAAATTTACCAACATTCATTTTGTTCCCCTAGGCATTAAAGGGTAGTTGTTCTTACAACGATACCCAATACATGCAAAGCATACAACAATTAATATTGGCGTGAACCAACATTTAATTTCTGTAGCCTTCTCTATCCACGCGGCCCAACAAACACCACCCAATTCCCAAAGTAGCCAACAACCGCCTCAGCCACCTTTTTTGCAATTACCGAAAGCCAAAAAATCTGGGAGGCCAATGAACATTCTGGCCAAACTTATAACCTACCCACCACTGGGAACCTAAAATCCGCTGAGGCTGATGAAAATTCTAGGTGAAGTTGATAGAAATAGCCCATTGGCTAATAAATAAATATATATATACACACACACACACGCATATACATATACATATATGCACATATACATATGTCTACATATGTGTATGTACATAATATACATACTATACATGTGTGTATATATATTTATATACATACATACATACATATACATATATCTATATACACATATATCTACATATGTGTATGTGCATAATATACATACTATACATGTACATATATATATACATATATATACATATATATGTATACAAATAAGCTATATATAGACCAACCTTTCACATGAAAGCCTTTGAATAGCGCTAACTATGAATTTCAGCATTGTATGGAAATGGTTACAATGGGATAAACAAGTTAATGTTATGGAATTCATTCCGTTGATGTCCACCTTAGGCTATATTGTTCCATTTATGAATTCCATTTAGCATCTATAGTTACAATAGAAAAAAATAATGAATGTTTTGGTTGCTATATATACATATATATATACATGCATATATATACACATATCCATACAAAGATATATACATATATATTCATATATATTCATATATATATATATATACATATCTATGCATACATATACATACATAGCCACAAATCTGAGTTGTTTTCCCTTGGTGAGTTCCTCCTTGTGCGGTTATCCAGTGGTTTGATATATTTTTATATGTATATATATATATATGTATGTATGTATGTATGTATATATATATATATATATATGTATATGTATAGGTATATATATATATATATATACCTATACATATATATATACATACATACATACATACATATATACATATAAAAATATATCAAACCACAAGATAACCGCACAAGGAGGAACTCACCAAGGGAAAACAACTCAGATTTGTGGCTTCCATTTACCGTCTATGGTTGCAATAGAAAAAAATAGTCAATGTTTTGGATGTTGCATGTACATATATATATATGGATATGCATATCTATACATATATATACATATTAATACATATGTATGCATATATACACATAGATATATGCATACATACATATATACACACACATATATACATATATATATACATATATGTACACATATATATATAGATATATATACACATATATACAGATACATATATCTACACATACATTTGGTGAATGTTGAAATTGAGATCTCTTGTCTTTTGTGGGTTTTCCAAAAAACATTTGAATTTTTTTGTAAACGCTATCTAAGAAGGATAGCAATGTGTACATGTAAACTATAAAATAAAACTCAAGACAATAAGGGTCTTGTGTGAATGGCTGGAAAATAGTTAATGTGTTGTGTTTTTTGGTAAATCACCCCATCTAGCTTATGGTTGAAACCAATATTGACTCATTTAGGGTTGGAATTTTCATGGTGAAGGTTTTGAGTCCGTATGTTACTGGGAGCTTTTTGTGTTTTGTGGGTTTTATATGCGAGGTATTGTTGGAAGCCGTGTTTTTTTTTTTCTGTTTAGAATAGCTTGCAAATAGTTATAAATTTTGAATGGTGTATGCATATATGCACAGATATCCAATAGGCGACCAAATATCTACACACATATGTACCAAGAAGTTGTATAGGATAGGGAAATGTGAATTGCATGCATGTTTGTTTATGTATATGCATATGAAAATAGAGACATAAATACAACTATGTTCACAAGTAGATATATGAGTAGGTCTAGATAACAATACTTTGTTGGCAGTGATATTGTTTGATTTATGGTTCAAATTTTGTGCATATGTTTCTTTATGCATTTGGCACTGTCATTTTTAGTGTTTTACAGGTTTTTCCATCTAGGTGAGTGTGGATAACAATATTTTTTCATTCACAAAAATTTTTTGTGGCGATGGTTGGAATGCAATAAAATAGTTAATGTTATGTGCTCCATGTTGTTTTGCATAAGGGAATGTTCACTATTGTTGTTTGCATTAGGCTTAATTGTTACATTTATGGCTTCCATTTATCGTTGGTCTTTTGTTTTGATAGAGTGGTTTCAATGCAATAAAATAGTTAATGTTATGTAGTTCATGTTGCTTTGTGTCAATCATTGTTCAATGTTCCCATCTGTGGTGTGCTATTTTTGTTTAATTTATGGCTTCCATTTATGACACCAGTCCTTGCCTTGTTCTTGCTCATCCTTGTCAAGCTATGTATACATACACATCTTTGTAAAAATGGATATCTATGTAGTAAGCGAGCACATATTATTGGTTGGAATTCTTTGTGTCTATGTTTCTATTAAACATAGTTGTGACTGAGGATGGAAAGTTTATGTTAAGCTGCCACTACTTTCATTAGCTATAAAATCTGTGTGAAGGTGCATGGATGTTATCTTGTGTTTTTAATGCAATGAAATAGTTAATTTTATGTTTGCTATTTTTTTTGCATGCATCGATGGTTCCAAAAGCTCTGGGATACAACAATTTTGTGGTGTTCTTTGACAGGTTGTCAAGAAATAACGAAGGAAAAATGATAGCAACCATGAAGGCCTATTATTGAAGGAAGTAGGTAGAGGTGCATCTAATCTGGGTTATTCTTGGGAAAAATATTCTTTCATTGTGTCAATTATTGTTGGAAGGACTGTATACTTTTTTGGGTTTCCACATGCCACCAACAATTGGCTATATTGTTCCATTTATGGCTTCGGTTAGCTGTGAATGGCTCAAAAATAGCTAATTTGTTGTGTTGTCAGATTTACCAGTAATGTATTGTTCGATGTCATTCTGAGACTCTTTGTTACTGTTCAAGGTAGCTATGACCAAGGATGGCAATATTCTATCAAGGTGCAAGTGCATTCACTGGATGTCAAACCTATGTGAAGGTGGCTTGACTTGGGACTCCATTGCCATGTCAAAGGTTTTGGGCATTTTTCGTGATGATAGAGTCTGACGAAATCACGGAAGTGTAGGGGATCAAGGCCAGAAAATTGTCATTAGCATTGATTGTTGTATGGTTCTCGTGTAGTGGTCTTGGTGCAAGTAACATTTGTTTTAAAGTCCTTTGAAAACAAAACAATTTTTTGTGCAGTTACCAATACCATATTGTTTGGTGTCATTCTAAGGTTTATGTTGTTGTTGAAGGTGGCTATGAGCGCGGAGGGAAAGCTTTTGTGAAGCTCCAAGTGCATTGAATGTTGTGCATTTTTAGTGAAGCTGATTGAAGGAGATCTTGTTTTTTTTCATGTATCAATGGTTCCAAAAGGTTTGCTCTACGATATTTATCATATATACACACACACACATATATATATACATGTGTATATATATATGTATATGTCTATATGCATGTATATATATATATATATATATATATATATATATATATATATATTTGTATATGTATATATGCATGTATATATATATACATACATATATATATTATATATATGTGGCTTTCTGCATGTGGGTGGCTATAGAAAGTAATGTTGTTTGAGTTATGGCTTTCGTTTTCTATTTTGGTCGGAACACAATAAAATAATTGGTTGATTCTTATTGTATAACTTGAACTATACTGTGCCTTTCTACATCTAGCCATTTTGGAGAAGGCGTTGTTGAAATGGTTGTATTTTTTCCAATTTCCAAGGAGGTTGTGTTGAGAAAGGAGTGTTTTTTGTATGGGTTTGTTACTATCAATTTTTGAAGATTTTGTGTTGAATGTTTGTGTTATCTGGCTATGTTTGCAATGGAATAAAATTGTAGAGGATATACATATATATATATATATACACACATATATATACATATATCCATATATCTATACATATATATACTGGAAGGGCTAACAAAAATCCTGACCATTGAAGGTTATCTTGTGTTTTTTTGCATTAATTGATGGTTCTAAAAGGTGTGGTATGTGATATGTATATATGTATACAAATGTGTATATATATGTATATATGCATATGTATATATATATATATATATATATATATATACCGGCAAGGCTACTGACCAAACTATACCCCATCTACCAAGTCTGCCTCGGTGCCAGGGAAAGAGGGAAAAATAGTGGGGCTGATGAAAATTCCTAGAAAAGTTGACACAAGTACAACCCAGGCTAAGGAACAATAATCACTAATACCTAATGTAACAAAACATAGAATGGACATCATTAATTATTTTATTCTCTTCCAACCATAGCTAGATAATGAAAGCCATAAATCAAACAATGTTAACCTAACACAACCAACAGTAATGAACAACCCCTTATGCAAAACAACACCACGAGAACGCAAACCCTAAATCAATCAATATTGGTTTGAATGGTACCCCAGATGGGGAATTCAACAAAAAACACAATAGTTTTCATTTTCTAGTTATTGTTGGAATAGAATAAAATAATGAAATAATTAATGATGTTCGCCAGATAACAAGAATCAGACAACATATTTGAAACAATCAGCAATACCTTATGGAAAATCAACACAATTACAATCAATGATAACTGCATAAGGTCAAGCATTTTTCTCCGTTGCAAGTCTTTAAGAGAGACCTACCAAAAATTTATATATATATATATATATATATATATATATATATAAATACATGTACATATATATACATATTAAAATATACCCAACATATCTTAAGGAACAAAACAATAATTAACAATACCTAAAGCAACCAAACATAGAATTAACACCATTAATTATTTTATAAGTATCAACCCAAACTCCATACCCTTAACATTTTTAATGTTACATATATATATTGGTATTAAAATATACCTGATATAGCCTAAGACAAAAAACAATAATCAATAATACCTAACGTAACCAAAGATAGAATCAACAACATTAATTATTTTATTCTTTTCCAAGAATTACCAAAAAATGAAACCCATAAATCACACATATCAAGCTATCAAATGAAGGCCAACCATTTGATCAACTTGGGCAAGGTAATCTACTTGTTTTCATTTTTCTTTTGTTCAAGTTTAACTCTACTTATCTTGAGTTGATGTCTTGTGTTCTTCCTATGTATTTCATCCATTTTGCATTGTTATTGGGTAGAAAACATGTTGCATACATTTTTGGCATGCCCGTGTGGACCCACAAATGGGTTTGTTCTTTCATGTTCTCTATTGTTTCAAGTTTTATAGGTTCAAGTTTACAAACAAGAAAATTTGTGCCCTAAATAGGTGAATTTGCACCCTAAACAAGAGAATTTTCACCTTAAACACAAAAACTTATAGCTAAAGTGGTGAATCTGCACCCTAAACAGGTGAATTTGCACCCCAAACAGATGAATCTACACCTTAGATAGGCAAACCTACAACTAAAGGGGCGAATCTGCAACAATAGAGGCAAATCTATAAACTATCAAATTCACCCATCTGAAAAGTTTGGGTGAATTTGCAATTTGTGCCCAGACAAGTGAATTTGCTACTGATTTGGGTGAATTTGCCTCTTATAGAGGAAAATCTGAGGTAAAATAGAGACTTAATCCTTCTGTTCTTGACTCCATTTTGGTTTTGTTCCTAGGTACTGACCTACTAACCTATTTATTTGTGAGTGTGTCTCATTTTGCTAACGTTTGTGTAGTTGTTTCTCATTCATTCAAGACTAACGGTTGAAAAACTACTTAACGTATTTGCTACAGAACAAGTGGTCCAAGATTTGTAGTTAGTTTGTTGTTTTTCTATATTAATCTAGGCACACATAGCTTTAAGTAGGGGGGATCAATTTACTTGCTTGTTGCATTTGTAGGTGGACTATTGACATATCCAATCCCCTTGCATCGTTTGGCGATCCTGGGTGATGAGAAATTGCAATTCAACCTAGTCCATTTGTGTGACCTAGGAGATGCTAGTATGTCTAAGCTCTCCCCTTACACTATGTGCGAGCCTGGGGACCAACCAAAAACATCTAGTATCTTCTTTTAGCGGGACCTACTTGGGGATTTCATCACCCCAAGGGACAATCCCAACCACATGTACCAGTGGGGTATATAAAGGGGGGAGAGCCAAATTTGTACCCCAATCTAGTCACGTTGTGTCTAGCGGAGCGTTGAAGCTAGGGTGATACCTAGATAAGACATGAAGAGTTGGTTCCAGTTTCTAGTACCTTGTTGGGGCTCCCAACTCACACTTGTAATGGGTTGGCATTCACAGTTGTGCCTCACGTACCATGTGTATATCGAGGACTCCCTAGATCACCTTATTTTTCCTAGATAGAGACTCTTCTAGGATCGTGTTGTCTGGTGTGTTTTCTTTGTGTTATACCAATGCTTTTCATTTTAGTTGAGTTAGCCTTGGCCTTCTATCCGTTGTTTTTTCCTGCATGTCATCCTTTCCCATAGTCAGTTGTTCTACATCCTAGTCTAGTCCAAGTCTCCCTATTTGGGAAAATTTTCCTTTGACAGAGGCGAATTTGGCTGTGGGTCACTTTCTTAGGCAACCCTTTTTTTGCTCGTTTCTTGGAACAAGCAAGTCTGTTCATCTGTTAGGCAAGTATGTCAGTCTCCATTCATCAAATTCACTCGTGTTTTACAAAATAGGAAAAATTTCTCCTTGTTTGGGAAAATTTGCTAATGTTTTGGGTGAATTTGCACACTATAGAGGCAAATTTGCTTGTTGTTTCAATCCTTCTCATTCCATTGAGTCATCAAATTTTCCCATCTCTTGTGTTTGGGCGAATTTTCCACCTTCTTGGGTGAATTTTTCATCAGTTTGGGCTAATTTCCTCCTTGAATAGCCAATCCCATCTTTCATTTAGTCAGTCCATTTATTTGTTCTGTCATTCTATTTGTTCGTCAGGAGAGTCCATTTTCCCATTCATAGAGTTTGTTTATCCATTTGGCAGGTCTGTTTATTCGTTGTCAAGGTCATTTTTCTGTTTGGTGAATTTTTTTGTCTGTCGAGTGATCTTGTTTTTAGGTGAATTTATCCCCATCCATCCCATTCAAGAAATAGGCAAAGTTATCATCCTCGTTAGGCGATCCTGCAAGAAAAATCTCCCCTTGTTTCCCTGTCATTCTTGTGAGTTTAGGTGAATTTTCCACCTATTTGGTTGAGCTTGCTACCTTTTTAGGCAAATCTGCTAGCTGTTCAGGTGAGTCTATCAATGTTTTGGGAAAATTTGCTACCCTTTTGGGAAAATCTGCTAGTAGTTTGGACCAAATTGTCATTGTTTTGGGTGAGTCTATTGGTAGTTTGGGAAAATATACTCCCTCTTTGGGTTAATTTGCTACCCTTTTGGGAGAATCTTCTAGTATTTTGGGTGAATTTGCAAGTAGTTTGAGCGAATCTGTCACTATTTTGGGAGAATCTACTAGTAGTTTGGGAAAATCTACTCCCTGTTTGGGCTAATCTACTCCCTATTTGGGCGAATTTTCTATGCTTTTGGGTGAATCTACTTGTATTTTGGGTGAATCTACTAGTAGTTTTGGAAAACTTGCTATCAATTTGGGAAAATTTTCTTGGGAAAATTTTCCTGTTTCTTGTCCCAGCCTAGTCTTTGGTGAATTTTTCACCTAGATGGGCAAATTTTCCCAAAAGCAAACTTTCATCTATCTTCCTATCATCATCGTTCTCATCCATCAAAACTTCTCGAAAGTCATCATTTCTTCCACCAAATCACATAGTCACTTCTTAGAACATCATCAGAGTTCATATCTATCATCAAATCATTGATCCCAATCACCTAGACTTCATTTCAGGGATTTTGATTTTGATGCAAAAACTTCTGAAGGCCATAACTTTTGACTTGGGTGTCTGTTTGGGCTGAAATTTTACGGGTGGTTGCATTATGAGGTGGCATGTGGATTCCCGATGAGCCTCAATCAGTTGGACCTCATTTCGACACATTTTTAGTGCTTGAAACTTTCATCTTGACCCTCAAAATAGTAATTTAGTGTTTTTTCTAGTTTTTAAAAAAGTTGTTTTCTTTAATAAGTTAGAACTCATGTCTCATATTTAGGATGTTAGTTGGCAATTCATCATACATTATTTTTTAAAAAAAATTGGGAAAAATTTGGACTCTCAAAGATATGCAAGTGAAGTTACCTAAAATGGAAAAATTTGACAATTTTTAAAAATTGCCAAATCTGGCAAAATCTGATTGCCAGCACCTTGCGTCGTCTAGTTAAAAACCATGAACTTGGTTTAGAATCAATCCTATCATATCCTCTAATCCAATCCCAACCTGAGCTTAATCTAAATCCCAATCTGAGCTTAATCTCCTAATATCGAAACAAATCTTAAGATCTCTTCTTCCATCTTCAAATTCATCCTATTTATCCTTTCATCACCTTTTCTTTCCTTCTAATCATCTATTCCCATACCTTCAATCCATATACATCCCATACAACATCATGAATCCTTATCCTTCACCAATGCAACCAAAAATAGTAGTCAAGGGAAATCCCAATTACTTTAACGACAATAACGAGAGTCTTGTTGTCAAGAGTTATATGACATAGATCCCCTTGATGCTATCATTTCTAGTAAGCTTTCCCCAACCGCTTTCCAAAATCCAATAACCCCTCTAAACTATCCCATTACATCTTCATCCATGCCTAATAACGCTCCTTATGTTATCTGTTGTGTGGTCTCATAACACGCCTCAAGACTGAAAAGACTTGGGGACCCAAGTGAAAATATAACTTCTATGGTAGGAGCTAACAAATTGGAAGATCATCAAAAGTGAAAAGGAAGAAAGAGAAATATTTGATAAAAGAAAGTAGTTCATATGGTAAGTGTTTCGTACACCAGGTATCGGGTACTAAAAACACAGAAAAGGCGAAAGGTAATGTAAAGTTCAAGTGAATGGCTCCAGTCTAGTAAGATGAAGTCTGGTAAGATGGAGTCCAGTAAGTTGGAGTTCTGATATAATTGAGGTCTAAGAAAGTAAGTGGGTAAAGCTGAATAACAGGTATTGGGTACTGGGTTGAAACATGAAGAGAAATGTTAACTTTAAAAAAAAATTGTATAGTGATCCTAGTGATCTGGTATATATACAAGGATTTTTTATATGTGTTATTTTTAGAAGCGAGTTTAATAGAATTTTGTACTAAAATTTGAATAATGGTTTTATTTATATGAGATGTGGTGACATATTTTTTTAAAAATGGATTTAATATTTGAAATTTTGTGATTGTAGGAGATATCGATTGTGATGCAAAGCTCAGGTATAGATAGTCAGGAAAACTTGAGTCATGGATAGAGTTACATTTAGATCAGGTCAGATGTTCTGGAAAAATAATGATAGGGCTTAGAATTCGGTTGGAATACTCAAGATTCTAGTATTTCACTTACTTAGTGGTAGATAGCACCCACTTATGAGGAAGCTCATCCCAAGAATAGAAAGCCTGATGTAGATCAAAAGGCATAGGAACAAGATAATGATCTCCTCATTTTGAATTTATGGAGGTTCCTACATATTATCTTGATTCAAGTTATTATCCTAACGGTAAGATGAAAAAGTAGAACCCGAAGAGCTTCAACAAGTGATTGGACTTGACTTCCATTGACTTCAATTGCAATTCTCCTATTGGTCACAATATTCCATGTGCCTTGATGAGATTGGTCCCTTAGATTTCCTCTCATGTACATGTCTTATCTTATCTAAGCCTTGTGTTCTATAAAAGGCCAGAGGATGTTTAATTTTATTTTAAGTTCAGAATTTGTAGATGTCGAAGGAGAAAAATATTCTTTCAAGTTTTGTTATTTTTTCCTATTTTATGAACCATTATGGCGTAAAACTTTGTATGCATGTATACATTAATTGATATTAGAGCTTTAAGGATAGCTACCTCTCTCAATATCTTTTGTAGCTAGTTCTGTAAGTTTGGTTGAACAAGATTGTATGTCATGTCGTTTAAGGGTGCATATATAACCTATTCAGTGTCCATAAATGAAACCTCCTCTCTCTAAAATTTTGCATAATTTTATACATAGTTGTGAAGCAATCTGGTGAAATATAAAGTGGTTTGCTATGTTTTGATTAATTCTTTGGGGCATCCATGGAGAATAACAAGGAGAAAATTTTATTTTTCAGTATTTTTATGTTTTACTTTATATTAGATGTTTAATATTTTGAAAATATTTTTTATTAAGGAAAAAATAGGTTTTGAAGGCACCTGAAACCCTTTACAACAAAAAACAAAGCTGCAAAACAAACAGCCTACATCTATCCTAAAACCAGCCCCCAAACAAGACCCATCAAGATTTACATTTAGAACTACTCTTGTGGGAATGAAGAGTCACGTCGAAAGAAGGCCTAGATAATTTTTCTTTCTTTCCCTTAACAATAATCCAGTCTTCTTCCACTTGTGTTTCCTTATCATGCCAAGCCAACACACTATTTTCTTGAAGATGAATGCCTATAGTCACTGTCTTAGAGATTTCATCATTATTCCTTTGTGTTGGCATAGACTTATTAGAAAATCCACTAGAAATGATAGTCGAATCCCTACCACTAGAAATGGCAACCTGAGACCCATTCTCTCACTCTTTAGGGGTTTCAACATGATAATCTTGTTCAATTCCATCAACAACCCCACCATTTGATACATCTGGAGGGGATGCCCCAAGACCCTATGATTCTAATGCAACCACCTCAAAAAAAATCCTAAGTTGTTCATATTTCTTCTCTACTGTATAATGTTGTTGAGAGGCCCCTTTCCACCATATAGCCGTCATTGTTTTTTTCTCAAATCTGCATTGTGCAGCAACATGACCTTTTTTAAAACATCTTCTACAAAGGAATAGAATCCCTTCATAGTCCAAAGATTAGACCCAAGATCCCTTACAATATTTAAGTAAAATTTCAATAGGAATCTCTTTTGAAACATCCATTTTAACCAATATGCGAGCAAAGGTTGAATCAAAAATGTTAGAGGATTCATCATCTACCAACAAAAATTCACCAAGGGCTTCAACCACTTCCTCCAAAAGAGGGTCAGTCCATAAGTGGAGGGGAAGATTAGGCAGCTGAACCAAAATCATGATCTTATTGAAAGTTTCATAAGTAAGATTGAAATCAGGATGCCAAGGCTTAATCATCAACAACAATTTGTCCTCCCAGCTAAAAAATTTGTCACATAAAATTATGTTTCTATCCCAAGCATTGTCAAACTTAGCAGCAAAAAACCCCTTAGCCATAGGGAAAATATGAACTTTACTAGAGATTAGAGGCTCCCATTCATTGGAGATCTAGTAGTGCAGTTGAGGGAGGCTAGGCCAAAAACCCCTAAACCAAAAAATCACCTCACGAATGGAGACCTCAAAAACATTCCCATATATTTCCTCTACCATCTCAGCCTTCATATTCACTAATATGGCATTGGATTATTTATATAAATGAATGGAAATAGTTTCGTTGAAAATATTTTATTTTCCATAAAATTGTTGAATGCTTAATGCTCAATTTACTTAAGTGATAGAAAATAAATTGGTGATGGTCTTTGAAATCTAATGTCAAATCTATTGGTTTCATGAATTCCAAGTTTATCCTTTCAAACTAGAATGCTAATCTAAAAATGTTCAAAGAGATATTACAAAAGTATATATATATATGTGTGTGTGTGTGTGTGTGTGTGTGTGTGAATGGCCCCTTAAAAGAAATAACAACAATTATCACAGCATTACTTGAGAGCGACCCTAGTGCAACCATGACTTGGTTATTGAAGACTTGGGATTAAATGAAAGTCAATCTTTGTTTTGTAAATGCAGAATTTTATCTTAGGTTGTCTTTGTTTCATATCTTTCAAGAAGGATAGGCTCTTCACAGTCTTTTCTATGGAGATTTTATTTGATCTATTTACTATGAGTAAAATCATTGTCAACACTATCTTCGACGAGGGATATCCATTATCTTCATCACCTGCATCTTCATCATATCCTTCCTCTACATCATCTGCTTATCCAACATCCATGTCTTCTTATCCCAATCTAGTGTCCCAATATCCCTATTACAATCCCTTAACCATGTCCTCCTATTTCAATCCTTCCTCCACATATTCTTACTACAATCCACCACCCCAATCTTCCCATCCTAATCTACCATCCCAATACTCCTACAATAATCCACCATCCATGTCCCCTTATCCTAGTCCTTCATACCAATCTACCTATCCTAATCCAACATCCACCCTTTCTTATATTAATCCTACATCCCCATCAACCTATCCTAATCAGACATCCTAATCTTCTCATCCTAATCTATTATCCCAACACCTCTACTACAATCCACCACCCGCATCCTCTTATCCTAATCCACCACCTGCATTCTCTAGTACTAATCTGCCACCTATATCCTCTAATCCTATTCCACCACTTGCATCCTTTTGTTGTAATCAACCGCTTGTATCCTCTTGTCCCAATCCATCATCCACATCTTCCTATCCTAATCCACCATCCCAATCTTCCCATCCAAATCCTCTATCCCAATACCTTTACTACAATCCACCATCCATATCCTCTCCTCCTAATCCACCATATGTATCCTCCTATGTCACAACATCTTCCACTCCAACCTCCTTTCCTAATCCTCCATCTACTCCTAGTCCTACATCCAATCCCATTCCCCCATCTAATCCTCATCCATTAATCCATAATCCTAGTCCTCCACCCATTCATGATCCTTCATCTACTCCTACCACACTGTCTAATCCTACAATAACCAAGAAACTCATTCTTGATGACATCCAAGGACTTATGAGAAATAATACATCCCCAACTCCACATCCTAAATTCATGGACCCATGCCACCCCTCTCCCCCATCTACAATCACTAGTGATGAAACCCTTCTCCATCCCACACCTATCATTACTATTACCACCCCTAGAACCACCCAAACCACTAAAACCATCAAACCCACTGAATCCATTGAAACCCCATCTCCTACTCTGAGAACCACTAATCCCATCAAATATAAGCAAACCCAATCATCGTCTTCTCCTCATAGATCCACCCAATCCATCCAAGACACCCAAATCCAATCCACTTCTCCCACTCCTAGTATCACCAAAATCCATTCTCATGAACTTCATGAATCCTCCATCCTTTCATCTCCCCCACTTGAAGATTCCCTCTAGCATTCCATCATCATGCCACCCACACAAGATGAGTCATGCCAAGAGCCTGATCCAATGCATACCAACACATCCCCCTCTCCACATTGAGATCCTACCATCCCATCTAGTCCATCTCAAGATCATAGCCCCCCATCCATTCCATCCCATGATCCCTTTGATACTCAAGATCAAATCACTCCATTACATGAGCCCTTATCACCTACTGCCACAAATCCAGATCATATCATATCACCTAATCCCTCTCCTGATACCTTACCACTCACTCCTCCTAATCAATATGTTGTTTCCCCATCATCTCCATCTCATGATCCTCCATCGTTGCCTAACCCTACCATCCCAACACCTTATTTATATCCCCTTGGTACTCTTACATTTGTCCATGGTGGTTTTCTTGCAGAAGAGGAACCAAGCATATACGCCACCCATCCTCCTCCATCTAATAATGGACTTGCATCATGTTTCCAAAATAACAAGCATCCTACTATAGAGCGGATGCTCAATATAATGAACTATCAAGGAAAAGGTTTAGGCCTCCATGAGCAAGGTATTTTAGAGCCCATCATGTCAAACAAAATCCACGTACAAAAGGTCTTGGATATATCTCTCAAGACTCACAATCCAAAAAATTTGGTACAACCTCTATACATCCTAATAAGCCTCTTCCAAAAGAATAATGGGCTCTTCCCATCACTCCACTAAACCATTTTCCACCATCCCCCCTCCATCATATAGCCTCAAAACAACCATCCATATTTTTCCTTCCTCTTTTGAATCCATTTTGGGTCCTTATGTCCCTCCATCCACCATCTCCCATCCTTCATCTACTCTATCTATTTTGGGCCCTTATGTCCCTTCATCCACTATCACACATCCTCAAACTACTAATTCCATTTTTGGCCCTTATACCCCACAATCACCTCCTCCATCCCATCCTATTCATCCTTTTATCCACCAATCACCTATCCATGTCACCCATCATAAACATCCCACTCTCATGCTCCCTAATCAGGATCAACAAAGGCACGTACCTACACATCCTCCATCCACATATCATCCTCAAAACCCTACCTCCATCACTCCATTCATGTTTCCTCCACATCATCCATCTCCTCACACCCATCCCATTGCTATTAAAATAACTTTGGATGATAAAGTAAAAATTCATCAATCTAAACATCCACATGAATCTAAAGCTCCTCATGTCTCCTTAAAAAAACATGCTGGTGAAAAGAAAAATTAAATCCAAAATCAAAATCAAACCCACAAGCCACAAAGGCCCACCAAAGTAAAAATCAAAACCATGTGGATCCCAAAGAAAAAAGATGCAATGCCTTCAAATGAAAAATTTGTAACAACATCCAAATTTTCTAATCCAAAATCTAATCATACACACCCTCCATCTCCTAAATCTATTTTGGGTCCTTATGTCTGAAAATTCACTACCCCAACTCCTCCATTATTCCCACATTCTCCACCCATTAATCCTACTATCCTTTCACATCCACCAGTGCCATATGTGCCAATGTTGGTCCTAAAAATAGTTCCCCATCATTCCATCCATACACAGTCCAATATCCCATCCATTATCCAACATATCTCCCTCATCTAATCCCTTTAATCCATTGCCTTGCATAATTCATCCATTCTAATAAGGTTGTACCAACATCCAATAGTCATTTCAAACTTGGGCTCTTATTACCTCATATGGAACTTTATGCTTGAGTCCTTCATCCATCTCCTTGTCACCTATCCTCTAAATCCATTTATACACATCCCTATCCTTATCCATATCCCTCCACATACTATCCAAAAATCAAAAAAAATAAAAAAAGAGAGAACTAATTCATCCAATTGTGAAAACTTGGAAAACAAGCACCTTGGATAAGTACCACGATGAAAACCTAGAAAATAGGTGTTATGTGTAAATCTCCCATCTAGCTTACTTCCACACTTGGGGGCAACTACATCCCCTTCATCCATCTCCTCCATCCCACCTGTCTTACACATTTTGTTTTTCATATCGCATTTATCCCAATCCCTCCATCCTCCTTGTGATCTTGATATAGATAGGGGAAAACATATATACATGCTTTGTACACCTCTTGGCATACATTCCCCTCACCTATACACTATCTTAATTCTTATCCACATCCATCTATCTTCCCTATCCACCTATCATGCTACCATTGATCTCCCTTCCTTATCCATGCATCCTATGCATATCCATCTCACTCCCTTATCTTCCCATCCTTCTATCTTTCATCCCTCTCACCTCATCATACATGACATATCTAGAGTAGGGAATCTCCTTCTTTGTGACATAGTCCTTGGATACATCATCCATACATACAAACAATCCCTTCCGTATCCCCATCCTTATCTTCCTATCCATCCATCATAGCATCCTTTCCATCTCCCCATCCTTATCTTCCTACCCATCCATCATAACAATCCCATCCATCTCCCCATCCTTATCTTCCTATCCATCCATCATAACAATCCCTTCCATCTCCCCATCCTTATCTTCCATCCATCATAACAATCCCTTCTATCTCCCCATCCATCCATCCAAACAATCCCTTCCATCTCCCCATCCTTATCTTCACATCCATCCATCATCTCATCCATTCCATCTCTCCATCATTACCTTCCTATCCATCCATCATAACAATCCCTTCCATCTCCCCATCCTTATCTTCCTATCCATCTAAACAATCCATTCCATTTGTCCATCCTTATCTTCCTATCCATCCCCCATATCATCCCTTCCATTCCCCATCCTTATCTCCCTATCCATTCATCTCTATCCTCATCCCATCTCATAATCTCTTGTCATTGGAATTAGCTATAGCCTCCCCTCCCCTTGCATCCCAATGCCATCTATCTCATCATCATCACTCTTGCTTCTTTAGCAAATCTTTCCAATCTCCTATCACTTCTCATCACTCATCTATCCATCATATCATCCTCCCAATTCATCTTTTGTTGGATAACTATCCCATCCCTAAGCTTCATTCAATCACCATCATCCTATCTTATCCACAAGGTCATTCTTGTCTCATCATATCAGTTACATTATTTTATCCACTTATCATTAGTCATCTCATCATCCTTTATCCATGGTGGCTCGTCCACATTTTGTCAAACTACATTGCCCTTTCACTTTCATGTAGGAAAGGTCGATCATTTGATCCACCCCCAGGGTTGTTTTTTGTCTAGTCTTTGTCATCCATCTTCATTATCATATTCCTCTTTTTGCTTTTATCCATGATCTTTTATCGAACTACGAGGGCTCTGTGCTTTCACATAGGCAATGCTAATCTTTGATCAGCCCTCAAACCCCTAGGTCTTTAGGGTTTGCTAGTCTTGTGTCTTGTGTCTTGTGTCCTATGTCATGTTAGCAGGTATGTTATTATATATCTGGTTCTTAACAAATGGGATCCCCTAGTATCATGAGATTCAATTAGTTTTGAATATCCTGCATCATGTCGGTCGCTTAGTTTAGCCTCCATCTTTGGTCTTAATAGGATGCATCCTTCCTATATCAGACCATATCAATCCCATCCACCTTTTTGATCATGCGGCAAAGGACATTTGAAATTGATTTCCTTCTTTTGATGCTTTTTGGATTTTGTTTATAATTTGAGCTCCCTATCACACCTCATCAAGGTCGCCTTGATCCATTATATCATGGTGTTCTTTGACTAGTAAACATAGGGAATATTTTGATCTTTTGTTTGTTTTTGTATTCTTGGTTGTCCTATACAGTACCCACAAAGATCCCTGTGGTCTTGTGTTACACTAGGGCATTCTTTGTGCTACACTAGGGCAATCTTTGTGCTTGTGGTTATCCTGGTGCCTTGCCTGACCAAAGTCATCGTGACGTTGGGATGTTGGGATAGCATCCTTATTTGTCATGTCAGTCCCATGCATTTGATACAAAGTCACCTTGGATCCTCATACTCTGGTGCATAGTATCTCATGCTATATCAAATTAAGTGCTCATTACATGGCAGCATAACACATAACAATTAACCTACTTGATTTAGGTTACTCTCCTCATCTATCCTATTTTTTTTCATCCCCCCTATCTTCATCCCCATCATATCATCATCTCTTCAATCTTCTTAGGATAATATAGATTGGTTATTCTAAGAATCTTTTCTTCCATCCTCATCATTTCATCATCTCTTCAATCTTCTTAGGATAATATATATTGGTTATTCTAAGCATCTTTTCCTTCATCATTTTCATTCATTTCAACTATCTCACATCTCCCTCCAATCATAATCCATTCAATATAGCACAAATCATCTAATCAGATCCTTGGTCTAGTTCCCAACCTTGCTACAAGCCTTAATCCAATCATCACCATCGTCATCATCATCAGGATGTATCCTTCCCTATCCTTTTATGTTTTTTTCAGAGGTATCATTCCCTCATCAACGACACTCTCATCATCATCATTGGGATGTATCCTTCCCTATCCTTTAGTGTTGTTCTGGGATGTATCCTTCCCTCATCAACAACACTCTCATCATCATCTTTGGGATGCATTCTTCCCTATCCTTGTGTTTTTTTGGGATATATCATTCCCTCATCAACAACACTCCATCCATCATCAACCCATTTTGGCTTGTAGCTTGACTAGGGCAACATCACCTTTGTCCTTAAATCCATTTGTGCTTGTTTTTCTCTCTTCATCTTACTATCCTCTATTTTATCCATCACTTTGCATCATCTTCCCCATCTCCCCTTGCATCATCTCATCCATTTCGAGAGCACACCCATGTTCTCTTGAACCCGCATGTCCTCTCGAGCGAGCATCCTCAATCCCTAATATTCATCTTCACTCCTATCATCCTTCTTCCTAGTCACTCCTTTGATGACTGAGGCATCTTTCCCAATCTAACCATCTTCTTCTTAGTGCTACCTTTTAATCTTCTTTGAAATGATGCTACTTCGTAACACCATCTCAAAGAGAGGAAAAATGTAGACATCTAAATTTTACCACTTACATTTGGTCAAATTTATCCATTTTCATTTAAATATCCTCTTATTTGTGTTAATTAAGTAATATTACTATTATTTAATTAACATCCCTAAAAGTCCTCTAAATTCCTAAGGTATTAAACTAAATAATTGAATACTTTTATCAGTTATCTTACCTTGCCCTTTCTATCCCATAGATTAAATAAATAGTTTCTATTTATTTAATTTACTCCCTCAAGTATCACATCCTCCATCACTTTCACTTAATCCTAATCCACCTCCTAATCCCATCATTAGGGGTGTGCACATGTCTAATCCATGATTAGGATGTATCACATCCTCCAACTTTTACAAGTTGGCTCCTAATATTCATTAGCCACCTAACTATCCTCTAATCATCGATTAGCTAGTCTAATCAACCCTTTAGTCAAATTTCCTCATCTCCCAAGGAATTTTTTATTCCTTTTTGTCTTCCCAAGGCCTTCTCATGAAATTTTTAATTCCATTTACAATCCCCATGTCCTTCTCAATGAAATTTTAAATTCCATTTTATTCATCCAAGGTTTCTAAGGAATTTTTAATTCCTTTTATCATCCCCATGCACATTAAAAAGGAATTTTTAATTCCTTTAGTCAACTCTTTGATCTAAGCCCTTGATATTTTGTCCTCCTTCAATCTCCACCATCCATTTCAATCCCCCTTGCTAAATTACTAACGCTTTTCCATTTTTGAAACCCTAAGCATCTCATGCACATTCAAACACAATCTCTCTCATTCTCCAGCAACCCTAACAACATTCTCAAGCAACCTAACAATATTTCAAGCATTCACACCATCTCCATAGTCAAACCCTTGCATCCATAGCCATTTTCATCCACCTTTTCATCCAAATCAAGCAAAAACAAGTTGTCATGTTGTCGAAATCGATCTAGGAGCACACATATCAAGCTATCAAATGAAGGCCAACCATTTGATCAACTTGGGCAAGGTAATATACTTGTTTTCACCTTTCTTTTGTTCAAGTTTAACTCGACTTATCTTGAGGTGTTATCTTTTGTTGTTCTTCCTTTGCATTTTTTCCATTTTGCATTATTTTAGGGTAGAAAACACGCTGCACATAATGAGTTCTAAGCATACGAAGCTTTGCTTGTATCATGAAGTACGAACAAATATTTTCCCATGTGGTCCCTTGTTAAAGTTATCAGGAGGTATAACTTTGATATGGTTGAGTGAGAATCCCATTCAGCAGCACGACTTTCCCCATAGCCACTTATGTGTTTGTGAGTGCATACCAACTAGTTTATGTACTTTACCTTTTGGATTTTCTCACCTAGTAAACAACCATGAGTTATGTTGCCCCAGAGTGAGATGCATTCTCTTTTTCTCACAAACAACCTAAATCTAATCCACAACTAGTTGCATAGACGATTGAAGCTTCATTCAAATTTTCTTTCTCTTTCACATGTGTGTTCCTTTGTTTGTATGTTTAGTTTGCCACAGGATCTTCATCCTGGGGGCTTGATCATCCCCCTTGATCATTTACATTCCATCTTGCTAACATAAGTGCATTAGGATCTCCTTTTCAATATGCATGGCTACTTTAGTGTGAGTTTGAAGCAAGTTCATCCTCTCACTAAAGTGGGGGCTAAATGTACAATAGAAAAATGGCCCCTAGACATTTTCATGGTCTTTTAGGGGTTTCTTCATGATGTTTGGTCTATTTTATTTTTATTTAATGGTGGAAATTTGGCTTAAACATTCACATTAGGTCTTTAAAATTCAAATTATGGTGTCTTGTGAAGGTGTTGTGAGGTGTTGTAAAACATTTCTACACTTTTCTAGACTCTATTCATTACAATTCACCTAAAAATCACCTTTTCACTCTTCTAGGCTTAATTTCACTATTTACACCTTTCTTATGCTTTATTTGACACCTTTATGCACTCATAAGGCTTAATTAAGTGTGTTTTTTAATGTAAATTTGACAAACAACATTAAATGTAAGATAATTTTCAACACCCACTTTCAATTCCAAGGTGGAACCCATTTGCCATAGGTGGTGAATGAGTCCCTCTTGGCTCAAAATTCAAAATATTTCAAATTCTCTTTCGGGTTTTTTTTTAAATCACCTTATGTCAGTCTGTGATGAGGTATCATCAGTTTAAACTAAGGCACAAGTGTGTATAAATATGCATTTTTCTCCTCATTTTACATCTCCTAACTCATTTAAGAAATATTTCCATTCACTAAGCATTCAATTAGCATTTGAGCACTTTGTATTTTTCAATCAAGCATCAATCAAGTATCTTCGAGCAACCATTGATATATCTTCAGATTTTCTTCAACAGGGGTTTGGTAAGTTGATAGCATTTGCATGTTATTTTTTTATCATTCTCTTCCATTTCATTATTTCATTAAGGGTTTGATTACCAAAGTGGGATTTGACCAAGGAAAATCCCTACAACCTAACCCTTAACCATTTTCCCCCTTTTGCATGTGTGTTTGCAGACTTGTGTATATAGATTTATCAAAAATTTAGGTGTTGAAAAGTGGATAAAAAATCAACAGTGTTTCAAGTCAACTATAACCTATTTCAAGCTTAGAGAAGATATTTTTTCCATTTTATATAGATTTGACTCCATCAACTCGACAAACAAAAAACCTCATATCTGGTGCTATAAAATTGGCCCCTGATTTCACACAATTTTGGGAGTGGACTAATCAGTGGTGAATGAGTCCCACCTTAAGGCTAGAAAACTAAATTTTGTTAGGTTCTAGATCTCAACACTCAAAAACCGGTTTCCAAAATTTTTCATCAAAAGCAAGACTAATTCGCCATCAGTGGTGAATGAGTCCCACTCATGATTTTAAGTGATTTCTGTTAGCATTCAAGACACTCCAAAATCTTCATCAAACTTCTAGGTGCACTCTGATTCAACCTTCTTCTTTTTTGTTTTACATTTTTTCATATTTAATTCATGGTTTCATATCACATTGTGTTTTCAAACATTGACATAACTTACATTTTTCATTCATAATCAGTCAATTACACTTCATAGTGTTGGAATATGGCTTTGATTAGGCTGCCTTTGGCTACTTCTATTGTCATTGATGGAAACTTGAGTATACAGTTTGATATGAAGTATCAGTTGTGCTTATATTGGCAAAGAATCTAAGTCTTTGTATTCTACCAATAGAGAAAGTAAAGAACAGGACATCTGGTTGGTATGCTGATCTAACTACTTCACCAGATCACTATTTTGAAGTGTGGATCTCCAAGAAAGTTTTCTTAGCTCATACACTATTCTACTGAATAATTTTTTTGATGTTGTATTAATCATAGCTCGAGTTAAGAGGTTCGATGGCATGTTTTATGATCTATTTTTCATTGTGGCTAACATGCTTGATGTGGTGGATCACAGTTGTATGTGGAATAACTATTTTTCTACTTCTTATTTTTAGAACCATGGTGTGGGGAAATCCTATAATTCTAGCTAACTTATGAAGGTATGCTTCATTTCTAATTAAAGATTTAAGACTGACATGGTTGATATAAGCAAAGATTATTATATTTTATTGAAAGGCTGACATGTATTGAATATTTGGGTTAGCGGATATTTAAGGAAGATCGGTAATTCACTTTGTGTATGTGTGGTATGCGTGATGTAAAGAGAGATGTATATGTGTGTCAAAAAGAGTAGAGAAGTTGATTGATCAAATATTAGTTGTACTACTGAAGGGTTTTCAGTAGGAGAACATAGCAGAGTAGAACAAATTTGAGCAAAAGGTCCAAAGTCAGATTGTGTGCTTCAGTGGGACTGAATCCAGGAATTTGTAGTATCTATATTCTCAGTTCTAATTTTTTTGTAATCTATATTATAATTGTATGGCAGTGAGCCTCTTTCTTTGAATAGTGAGCTCTAGGCAGTGCACCTGAATGCAAGTGCATTCCCCTCTTTTATTTTACTTTTGGATTAATCTCCACCATGGTTTTTTCCCTAAGATGAAAACTTGTGGATTAATCTCCACCATGGTTTTTTCCCTAAGAGGGTTTCCACATAAAAATATCTGTGTTATGGTGTTTATTGATGTGACTGGATGTTTTCATCTGTTATGTGCTACTAATGTTATACAAAGTTAAATTATTGTTGTTGATGGTTTTTAGATTTATTTTGTAAATCAAAATTATTGAACACTGATTCACCCCCCCTCTCAGTGTTCCTTACATCCAACACATAGTTGCATTTAGATAATCTCATAAATCCTTAATAACATCATACATATCTTAATTTGAGTAAACCACCTATATTTTTGGTGGGGTTTATCTCTCTCCTTTTAGGTGAAATATCCTAAGAGTGCAAGAGTAGCCTATAAATCCCTACCCAAAAATCTATGGTTTAGAAGCATTTTATCACTTTTTCCAATTCATGGCTCTTGTGGAGAAGAAAAGTGGGCATTATATCAATGAATTGAGAATAGATAGAGGTGGTGAGTACATCTCAAAATAATTCCTAATATTTTGCAAAGATTGTGGCATTCATAAACAATTCACTACTAGATACACACTTCAACAAAATGGTGTAGTTGAAAGGAAAAATAGAACAATCATGGAAATGGAAAGGAGCATGTTAAAAGAAAAGTATTTTCAAATGGGTATTGGGTTGAAGCTATTTCATGTGCAATATATATAATAAATAGATGTCCAACCAAGAGTCTAAAGAATATGATTCCAGAAGAAGCATGGAGTGGAAGAAAATCAAAAATTTCTCACATGAGAGTATTTGGATGTGTGGCATATGCACATGTCCCAGATGAATTAAGCAATAAATTGGACAGCAAAGGAGAAAGGTGCATATTCATGGGATATAGTGAAGAATAAAAGGCATATAAACTTTAAAATCCAATAACCAAAAAGGTAATAATCAATAGAGATGGGCAGTTTATTGAAGATGAAGCATGGGACAGCAGCTTAGAAAAAATAGTAAATGTAACAGCCACCATACCACAAGAAGATAGAGAGGAAATAATACCAGCATGTATCCCTTCAAATGTGACTCCTTCTACTCCCACTCAAGATAAAAAAAAGTGGTCCTCAAGTGATACATCCAACAAGCACAAAGATAGCCTCATGAATTCAAGCAAACACACCTTCAAGTGGACAGAAAACACTAGCAGCAATAAGAACTCAGTGCAAGCCCATCAAGCCCATGTTCTACTAGTTCAAATTCAAGTGATATGTCAAATCCAACCTTGGTAAGTTTGAGAAGACAAAAAAGTAGAAGTATAAGAGATATTTATGAGTAAAATGAAGTTGAGAATAGCATAGGTTTGAATTCTCTTTTTCCATTATATTCACATGTTGATGATCCTATTCATTTTGAAGATGCAATTAAAGATGAAAAATGGATAAATCTAATGGATGAAGAAATATATGCTATAGAAAATAATGAAACATGGAAGTTAGTGAGTCTTCCAAAAGGGAAAGAAGTCATAGGAGTAAAGTGCGTGTATAAAACAAAATGCAATGTAGAAGGAAATATTGAAAGGCATAAAGCAAGAATGGTTGTCAAAGGATACAAATAGAAACTAGGTAGAGACTATGATGAAACATATGCTCTCATTTCAAGAATGGAAATAGTAAGGGCAGTCTTGGAAATAGCAGCCCAACACCAATTGAAGGTATATCAAATTGATGTAAATTCAACATTCTTAAATGAAGTATTGAAAGAGGAGGTGTATATAGAACAACCACATGGATATGAGGTTCAAGGGCAAGAAGAGGTTGAAAAAGGAACTTTCAGTGTTGAAGCAAGCACCACGATCATGGTACAGTAGAATTGATACATATTTCTTGACCAATGACTTTAGCAAGAGTGATGGTGATCCTACTCTCTACATTAAGGAATTTGATGGTAAAATTTTAATTGTTGTTTTGTATGTAGATGACTTAATATTCACGGGGAATGATGATATCCTCATTAATAATTTCAAAGAAATAATAAAAAATGAATTTGAAATGTTTGATTTAGGGCTATTAAGATATTTTCTAAGAATAGAAGTGCAGAAAAAGAAAAATGGTATTTTTATTTGTCAATCAATGTATGTAAATCAGATCTTGAAGAGGTTTAAAATTCAAAACAAGTCTTCTCCAACATCAATAGCCATAGGTTTGAAATTGAGTAAGGATGATTGTAGCAACAATGACAATCCTAGCCTATACAAAAATATGGTTGGAAGTCTCATGTATTTGAATGTAACAAGGCCTGATATAATGTATGCAGTGAGTTTTATTTTGAACAAGGTTTATGGAGACTCCAAAAGAGACACATCGGCTAGCAGGGTGATCCCACAAATCTAGTTTACAATTTTTGGGAGATTCTGATTTTTGCTAAAATCACATACTTTTAGAAAAAATAATGATTTAATCTTTAAAAAGTCCCATTTAAAGCATTTCAATTGAAAAGGGTTGATCAAACTCCCTTGGATAGAACCCTGCTAGTTTTAAACCATACCTATAATAGAGTCTCCTTTACACCTATCAAAATCCTAATAAAAAACCACTTTTGATTTACCTTTTGGGGGATCAAATGAATTTATTTAAAATTTATTTTTTGTAAGTATGTAGTCCTTATTATAAGCTTCCCAAAAAGTATAATTTTAAATAAAATTTTATTTTATTATTATATTTATTTTTTATTTCTTGTGAATGTAGGTTTTTCACTGAAAATCAAGCTCTATGTTCTAAATATGTGGAAAACTATAAGATTATAAAAAATAAAAATAAAAATAAAAGAAAAAACATAACTGCACCAAATAATGAATTCCTTGATCCAACAAGAAAAAAATAATTTCGATACAGACAAAGTAAGTTATGTGTTATATAGTCTGCCTATGTCTGAATTGTAATTGGTTTGACTTTGACACTTGATTAAGGAAAAAATATTTAATAAAACACTATGAAACCAATTGGAAGCACTAGATATTGTAGTTATAAATCTAAATTAAAAAAATAATAATAATTTTATCCTTCATTGAAAAAAATTTATGTGTTATACAGTGAGCATCACTACTTAAAAATGGTGTTTACTAAAAGTGAAGATTTAGTCAGAAAAAATTAGTTCAGTGTCACTACTTAAAAACGGTGTTTACTGAATGTATGAATAGAACAAAGGGATATGGCATTTTATATAGTGCAACAAATTATTTTAAGTTAGTTGGAGATACAAATATTAATTGGGAAGGAAGTATTGATGATAGAAAGAGCACATCAGGTTATGTATTTCATTTGGGTTCAAGAGTCATTTCATGGACTTCCAAGAAACAACCAATTGTTTCTCTATCTATAGTTGAAGTTGAGTATGTAGCAACAATAGGGGCAACATGTCAAGCCATATGGATGAGAATTTTTTTAAAAGATTTTAGGGCATGAACAAGAAGGGGCAACTCAAATATTTTTCGACAACAATTCACCAATTTCACTATCCAAGAACATAGTTTTTCATAAAAGAAGAAAACATATTGACACACAGTATCACTTCATAAGGGAACTAATCAATGATAGAGAAATTGTTTTGGAGCATTGTAGGTCTAAAGAATAGTATGCAGATATCTTCACAAAACCATTGGAAAAGGAAATTTTTGTTCATCAAAGAGACAACTTGAGCATCATGGATGGTAGTAGTTGTGATTAAGGGGGAGTGTTGGAAATAATCCCAACTGCCCCTCTTTAATTCCTCAACCGTATGATTTTTTATTTTTCCTAGCATAGAATATTTTCAAAATTTTCTCACACATGGGAGATTTCATTTCTCCAGCTATAACCATTTAAACAATGTTTTGTAATTTTAAAATACAGGACAAATTTAAATGTGAATCAAAAGCACAATCTTCTTTGACAATATTTTTCTAGCTATCATAATTAATTGTAATTAAATGCATTTTTTTTCCCTCCATTCTTGCGATCATTTGTAGCTTCCAAAATAGTCTTATTTTTTTAATACACGAATGTAGACATTTTTGTGTGAATGAAGGAGATGAATGTTTGAGAAGGTAGAGCAAGCAACATTTCTACAAATAGTAGAAGTAACTAGATTTTTTCTATAGCAACAGCTTGGATAGATAGAACTAAGGAATCAATTATGTGCTATTTTCTAAGTATAAACAGAGAGAGCAATAGTTATGTATTTTATTTTATGGCATCAAATATTGTAAGCTTTGAATATATATCAAATACAAATCCATAAATCATCTTTGTTTCAATTTTCTACATTTTATTTATGTAAATTCCTACCTGCTATGTTCTATTCTATTTTTTTTAATGCCTTTGCCTCTTCCTTCAAACAAACCACCAATACCCCTCATTTTTTTTAGTATTTTGCATTTTTGCACCTCTATGAACTTAAGTGTTCTTGGAAAGGTGTGGACCTCACTTAAATGGTCATTATAATGAAGTGTGAGTGTTGGAAGGCTAGGACAACACTCTTCAGAAAATAAAATCCTTCTTCTTGTCTAGGATAGCAATATTTTCTTGAGCTTGCACAATGAAGAAGAAAGCAACTGCCACCCAGATGGGAATTCACTTATTGAAAATTCAACTCTTTTAAAAGATTACATATTAATTAGTTGTGTAAATGATTTTGGTAGACATTCCACTACCAAATTTGATAATACCAAATGCTCTAAAAGATTCAGACACCCTATAAACTCTAGTATAGATTTAATCTTACATGACCTAATTTCATAATTACTCTCAACTTTGTGAGCTAATTGATGTGTACTAGGAGCTACCTTATGTCAGTTTCATTTAATTAGAGCTCTTCCAAGGAGGCCTAATTTTTTTGGTGGTGAGACAACTCTTTCAATTGTGGAAGCATTGACAGGCTCAAATAATTGAGCTTTGTCATGTATTCTAGAACATCTAGTTGTAATGTGAGATCAATATAGTGGTATATACTTCAAGATGTTGTAGAAGCCTCAGTTGTTGAAATTAAATTGGCACATTCCTCAACTTCCTATAAAATGACAATTCTAGATATTGCAGGTTTTTCAAATTACCATAATTTCTAGGTAGCGATAAGAGCATGTCACACATATTATCTTGCAGGTGCTCCAACAATTGGAGAATGGGAAATTTTTTTCGAAGACAACTCAATTTCTTGCTATTATACACAACTATCTTTTTCAACTATTGCAAAAAACTTAATGATAGGAAATTTTTGGAATCTCTATCATCTATGTATAACCATCTCTCATAATTGCATCAGAGCCTACATCAATTTTCATGTTTGTAATATGGGAAAATATAGGACACATTAAATTTCAATTACGAATTTGAAACTACCCTAAAGCAAAGATACTTATGTCTATATACCATCCTTTCGCAATTATTTTAAGTTGGATGTGTTGTATATTGTTGATATGTGGTTGTCATTGATGTCAACACTATTAGCATTAATGTCTTTAAGACTATATATGTCAAGGATATTGAGAAAATTGTAATAAAATAAGTTACAGGTTGTTGATGGTGTAGTGAAGTTTAGTATGGTGGCTAGCACAATGTATTGATGATAAGAGGTTGTGCATCAAAAGGTTTTTTTTCAAGTATATCCACATGAAATTTCAGAGGTTTGCATGAAGATTTGATCGAGTTATGAGTATTTGTGTTCTAACAGTTGTTTTGTTGCTTTAGCTAGTGTTCCTAAAAGAAGATGATGTGATTTTAGTAACGTGAAGTGTTGCATATACTTTTGTAGTGTTTCATGATGCTTGTGGATGTTTCTAGATCATGCTCTATCTGTGTTGTTGATCTACGTTGATCGTTGTGCTCGTGATTGGTGATTTTCTCTACGTGTTCATGGTGTTTTGAATTTGAGGATGTTGATTTTGGTCCTCACTATGTTGTGGCCAACTTTGGTTGGTTCGCATTGAAAACTACTTATGATTTGGGCCAATAGTTTGTATACATTTTAAATTTTGTTAAGTCAACATGTAGATGATGTTATTCTTGGTTGCAGATATATATGATCAATGGTTTATACCATTTGGGTGTATGGTGAATTGAAGTGTGTGAGTGTTATGTGTGAATAATGTTCTAATCTTTTTAGAGTAGAAGTAAAGTGTGAAGAAGAGTGAGAAGATGAAAGTGTGCTTAACCGAAACTATAATCAGGCATTAGTAGATGCTATTTTCTCAGTTTAAAATCTTTTTTGGATCTAATCCAAATTTTTATGTAAGATAGTGTGTCTTCCTTTGGGTAGTAAGCCTCCTTGTATTTGAGCAGTGTGCTCTAGGAAATGTGCCTAAATGCATGTGCATTCCCATTCATATTTCTTTATACTTTTAACAAAGTATAATCTTGTGGACTAACTCCACCATGGTTTTTCCCCTAATAGGGTTTCCATGTAAAAAAATCTTGGTGTCATGTGTGTTTCTGATGTGGTGATGGTTTACGATTTCATGTTTATTTATCATATCTAAAAATAAGTTTAATAAGTATAATTTATGTGACAATCGATTCACCCCCCCCATCTCAGTTATCTTCCCTTGTGTTGCCAACAATTAGTATTAGAGTAGGTTCTTTGGAAGAATTTTAATAGCTTAAGGTGATCTTGGATGGAGACATATAAAAAGGATAGTCTAAGATTTTATGGAACTAATTATTCTCTATGGAAGGCTCGAATGGAGTGTCATCTAAGATGCATTGGTAAAAAATTATGGAACATTACAAGGAATAGGTATATTATCCTACAGAACGGTCCTTCTATTGCTAGTGATATTAAAGATTTCAAATACAATATCAAGGCTAAGGAAGCATTGTTGAGTGCTCTGACTGATACCAAGATGACGGTGACCCCACAAAGCTAGTTTACAATTTTTGGGAGATTCTAATTTTTGTTGAAATCACATATTTTTAGAAAATATAATGATTTAAGCCTTTAAAAATTTTATTTAAATCATTCCAATTGAAGAGGGTTTGATCAAACTACCTTAGATCAAACCCCCTTGGATAGAACCCCGCTAGTTTTAAACCATACCTATAATGGAGTCTCCTTTACACCTATCAAAATGCTAATAAAAGACAACTTTTGATTTACCTTTTGGGGGATCAAATGGATTCATTTAAAAATTATTTTTTGTAAGTATGTATTCCTTATTATAAGCTTTCAAAAAAGTATAATTTTAAATAAATTTATTTTTATTAATATATTTATTTTTTATCTCTTGTGAACGTAGGTTTTTCACCAAAAATCAAACTGTTTGTTCTGCACTTGTGGAAAAATAGAAAATTGTCAATTTAGTTTTTTGAAAAATATAACTGCACCAGATATTGAAGTCTTTGATCCAACAAAAAAAAACAAAATTGAATTTCCATACATACAAAAAAAGTTACGCGTTATACGGTCGTACTATGTCTAAATTGTAATTGGTTTGACTTTTAAACTTGATTAAAGAAAAAATATTCAATACAAAACTATATAACCAACTGGAATCACTAGACATCAGAGTTACAAATCTAAATTCAAAATAATTAGAATTTTATCATTCATGGAAAAAAAATTATGCGTTAAATGGTGAGCATCACTTTTTAAAAATGTTGTTTTATGAAAAAAACTAGTTTTTGAAGGAGATGGAAAAAGAAGTACAATCTGATTCCAAAAATTTTGAAAAAAATATATTTAGAATCTAAAGAAAAAATTTCACGAAACTCTAGTTTGCATCATCTTTAAATTACTCATGGTTTAGCCACTATAGGTGCCTAAAAGTGAAGATTTAGTTAAAAAATAATAATTTTAGTGTCCAATTTGGCCAAAAATTGTAAACCACTATTGTGGGATCACCCATGAGGAATTTAATGGATCTAAATACTACTTATGAGAATTGGAGAAAGTTGGAAACTTTGTATGAAGGTGATACTCATGTGAAGGTTGCTAAGTTGCAAAGCTTGAAATGGAAATATGAAACATTGAGAATGGGTGAAGATGAGAACATCACTTCTTTTATGCAGAGAGTAAATGAGCTTGTGTGTAGTATCAAATGTGCTAGTGGAACATTGGATGAATAAAAAAAAAATTCTAAAGTGTTTAGATCCTTGCTTGTTGCATACAAACAAAAAGTTGTTGCTATTGAGGAGATCTGGACTATGAAAAATGTAACCAGAGACATGTTGATTGGTACAAGCTTGTTGCCTTTGAGTTAAGTGAGTTTGGTGAATCTCTTCCTAAGACATAATTTGCATTCAAAGCTACTATCTCTAGAAAAGATAAGTAGAGATATGATCCAGGGGAAATTTCTTCTAGAAAAATTTCCAAGTATGAGCAGGAATTGAGAGATATTGAAGAAGAAGTGAGAAAACTAGATGAGCTTGAAGTGCTTATTGTCAAGAGAATACCTAGATGAGAAGGTAAATATAAAGGGAAATTTCCTCTTAAATGTTTTTCTTACAATAATATAGGTCATTTTTCCTCAAGGTGTTGGGAAAGAACTCCTAATTCAAAACCTAATAAGCCTAGATTCCAAAGAAAGTGTTATTATGCTACTGATGAAGGTGTGACAGATGATGAATTTGATAAAGGGAATTTAAGCAAGGATAAATGGGTATTTTTTGCTATCAAAGAAAATGATTTGGTACTTACTAAATCTTCTAGTTTCATGAATGTGGAGAAAGATCTAGCTGCCAAAATTGAAGAAAAAGATAAATGGGTGATTGACAGTGGATGCTCTCATCACATGACAAGTGATAAAAGTAAATTTGTAAGCTTGGAAAAGTATGATGGTAGTGTTGTAAGATTTGGTGATGACAAAGCTAGTGTAATCTATGGCAAAGGATCCATTTCTCTTGATGGTAAGAATAATATTGATGATGTTCTATATGTGGAAGGTTTGAAGCATAATCTCTTAAGTGTTGGACAGATGGTTGACAAGGGATACAATCTTCAATTCAAGGATGGAATGTGCAGAATATTGGGGAGTTCTAGAAATGTGATTGCATCTAGTACAAAAACCAAAGGTAATATCTTTCACCTGAGTATTGCTACTAAAAGTTGTCTAATTGGTCAAGTTGAAGAAAGTTGGTTGTGGCATAGGAGATTGTGTCATGTAAACTTTGAAAATATTATCAAGATAAGTTCTACTTCGGTAGTGAGAGATCTTTCTAAGTTGGCAAAGCCTACTAATACTATATTCAAGGAATGTCAATTAGGGAAGCAAACTAGAATCTCATTTCAGATCAAACAACATTGTTCGAAAGAAGTGTTGGAGCTTGTGCATACTAATTTGTGTGGTCCTTCTAGAGTCAGAAGTTTACAAGGAGACATGTGTTTCATATTACTTATTAATGATTATTCTAGGTTCATGTGGGTTGCTTTCTTAAGGGAAAACTCTGAAGCTCTAGAGAAACTTAAGATCTTTAAGGCTATGGTTGAGACAAAGACAAGTCTAAAGATTAAATGTCTGAGATCAAATAGAGGTGGTGAATTCACCTCCCATGAGTTTAATTCTTGTTGTGAAAAGCATGGGATAAAGAGACAACTATCTTCCCTATGGACTCCTCAGCAAAATAGAGTTGTGGAAAGGAAGAACAGGACAATTCAAGAATTTGCTAGGACTATGATGCTAGAAGGAAATGTTCCTCATATCTACTAGAGAGAATATGTTAGTACTGTTGTTTACACTCTCAATTGGGTACATATCAAAGGGGATATTAGTAAGACCCCTCATGAGCTATGGTTTGGTCATAAGCCTACTATTAAATACTTCAAGATATTTGGGAGTAAATGCTATATCAAAAGAGATGAAGATATAGGAAAGTTTGATGCCAGAAGTGATGAAGGAATTTTTCTTGGTTATTATACTAAAAGTAAAGCCTATCGATGCTTCAATAAGAAATTGAGGAAAATTGTTCAAAGTGCTAATTTCAAGGTTGATGAAGACACTTAGACCATCCAAAACCTGTGGATATGATTTAGATTATAAAATGATAGTTTAGATAAAGTCCAAAGAAAGTTCATACTCAGAATCAAGTGCAAATCATTCCAGAGGAAGAAAATAGTGAAAGTACATAAGTAAGATCACAAGAGCCTGAAGTTGAAGAACATCCTAAGACTCCAAGGCATGCAAGACTAAATCATTCAGAAGATTAGATTATAGGTGATAAGAACAGAGGTGTTCAAACTAAGAGAAGAATTGCAGAAGAATATTGTTTTATTTCAAAGACCGAGCCTAATAGTGTCAATGAAGCATGCAAAGATGAACATTGGATGGAAGCAATGAAGGAGGAACTACAAAAAATTGAGAAGAATGATACATGGATTCATGTTCCTAGATCTAAGGACAAAAATGTAATTGGAACTAAATCGGTCTTTCAAAACAAACTGAATGAGCAAGGTGAAATTGTTAGAAACAAAGCAATACTTGTGTGTAAAGGATATTCTTAGATTGAAGGAATTGACTTTGAAGAAAAAATTTTCCCTGTTGCTAGGATTGAAGTTGTGAGAATATTTCTTTCTTATGTTGCTTACAAAAAATTCAAGTTTTATTAGACAAATGTCAAGTCATCATTTATAAATGGTGAATTGGAACAAGCAGTGTATATTGAGCAACCTGATGGATTTGAATTTACTAATTAGGGAGACATGGTTTTCCGGTTGAAGAAAGTATTGTATGGACTTGAGAAATCCCCAAGAGCATGGTATGCTAGATTAGACAAGTATTTGTTGAAGCTTAGATTCAATAAAGGTATTGTTGATAATAATTTGTATTTCAAGATCGATCATGGTAAATATTTGATTGTTGAAGTCTTTGTTGATGATATCATTTTTGGAGGAGATGATAGTTTGTGCATGAAGTTTGTTGATGAGATGCAGAGCGAGTTTGAGATGTCTATGATTAGAGAAATGAAATTCTTTTTGGGACTACAAATTACTCAGTTAGATAAAGGGATCTTTATATATCATTCCAAGTATGTGAAAGAATTGCTAATGAAGTTTGGTATGGAAGATTCAAAGCTAGTTGGTACACCTATGGTGACAGGATGTAAGTTGACACAAGTTGATGATTCTCCTAAAGCAAATCAGACTAGATACAGATCCATGATTGGTGGATTGCTCTATTTGACTCAAACTAGACCTGATAACATGAATGTTGTATGCATTATACAAGGATTCTGCCAAATCCCAAGGAACCTGTGTGATGTTTGTGAAGAGATTACTGACACTTGAAGGGGACTAACTGATTTTATCATGGTATCCCCAAATAAGGATATCCACGTGAGGACCTACTAACAGGATTATATGAAACGTGAGGAGAAAACAGGCTGTGGTGGTACACATTTTTCTGGGAAAGAAGTTGCCTCACTAAGTAAGAACCAAGAACGTTATTTCATTCATCCGCAGAGTAAAATAATACATTGTTATTATTAAACTTGGTACCCATAGGATGAAGCAAATGTTGAAAGATATCAGAGTTGTGTATGATGAACCTATTGCTATATTCTATGATAATTCAATTTCAATTAACATTTCTAAGAATCCGGTGTTGCATTCAAAAACCAAACATATGTCTATCAAGTTCCACTTTTTGAGAGAAAAGGTGAGTGAGAAGGAAGTCAGATTGGAGTATGTTCCCACTAAGGAACAAGTTGTAGATATCTTTACTAAGCCTTTTCCTAAGGATACTTTTGAGTATCTCAGAGGGAAGCTAGGGGTGATTACCCCTCCTAATCAGAATTATGGTGCATTGACTTGCATTAGTCTATGCATTTCATAGTCATATCTTGTAATTTGGATTGATGTTGTGGTGGCTGCTACTCAGGGGGAGTAGTCAAATGTTTAGAAATGTGGTTCAGAGATTGTGAGGAGAAAGAAAATGTGTATCTTTTCCATTCATGTCAAAGGGGGAGAAGATTCATGTGGAAAACTATGAATTATTTGGTGAGAAGAGTCAAAATCTAAGGGGGAGAAAGTGCTAAGAGAAAGTGTCATTGATGATGTTTTTCACATCATGTGTTTCCATGAATTCCAAATGGGGAGATTGTTGGATATTGGTGATATGTTGTCATGATACAACAACAGTTAGCAATAATGTAATAAAAATGCTGTGTTGTTTGCAGGAAAGAAGTTTAATATCGGCCACCAAGATATTGATGATAAGAGGTTGTGATCAAATGTTTTTACTAAGTATATCTAGTTATCCAATACGAAATTTTAGAGGTCTTATATTTTAACTGAGTTATCAAGACTTATGTTTCAACGACAAATAGTTCTATTGCTTCAAATGAGTGTTCAAAAGAAGATGATGTGATTCAAATGGAATTGTCCATGGACTTCTTGTCCGTATTTCAAACCTTTTGTGGATGTTTCTCAGATTAAATGGCCCGGCTTGACCGCTGATCAAGCAGCTCGTGGATTAGTGATTTTCCGTGTGTTCAAGCCATGTCATGGCTAAGAGGGTGATTGTGGTATATTGTGGATCTTTGAGAATACCCTTGAAAGTGCTTTAATTTGAGGATGCTTTCTTTGTCCCTACCATGTTGTAATACTTTGGTTATTTGCATTGAAAATTGCTTAAGATTTGGGGCCAGCTTGTATATTTTATATTTTGTTACGCTAACATGTCAATGATGTTATTCTTGATTGCAGATATATATGATCAATTTTTTATATCATTTGGATGTATGGTGAAGTGAATTGTGTGAGTGTTATATGTGAATAATGTTCTAATCATTCAAGAGAAGAAGTAAAGTGTGATGAACCGGAACTATAATCAGGCATTAGTAGATGTTATTTTCTCAATCCAAAATCTTCTAGATCTAATCCAAATGTCTATATAAGATAGTGTGCCTTCCTCTGAGTAGTAAGCCTCTTTGTATTTGAGCAGCGTGCTCTAGGTAGTGTGCCTAAATGCATGTGCATTCCCATTCATAATTCTTTATACTTTTAACAAAGTATAATCTTGTGGACTAACCTCCATCATGGTTTTTCCCCTAACAGTGTTTCCACATAAAAAAATCTTGGTGTTATGTGTGTTTCTGATGTGGTGATGGTTTATGCTTTCGTGTTTATTTATTAGATCTTAAAATAAGTTTAATAAGTATAATTTCTATGAAAATTGATTCACACCCCCCTCCCCTCTCAATTGTCTTCCCTTCTGTTGCCAACAGGATGAGTATTTAAATATTAAAACTCTCAGGTATTTTAATGGTAGCCATGACGATATATGTCTATGATCATTGTATTTATAGCTCAGCCAAACCAGTTCTTTTGATACTTTATTGTAAGTGTTTTTTAAAATAATTCCCTCTTATGACTAAAATCTTTAATCCAATGGGGAAGGTTTGTCTCCTAGACCGTCACATAAACCTTGAAAACTATGTGCTTGTATTTACCAGAAAACCAAAAAACTTTTGACCATAATCAATTTCTATATCTAATATCCTTCCTTGAATTTGGACTCTTTCCTAATTATAGAAAAGCAAGATCAAGGTGTGAAATCTAAAACATAAACAAAGACACTAAATAGAAAATTCAACACAGAAAATTGTAGCTTTGCTTTATTTATTGATGATAAAAATAGGTTACAGATGCCTCTTTATATAGAGGTCATAAAAAGATCGAGAGACTACTAAAAATAATAGTCTAATAATAATCACATGCATAAATATTAACTGCAAAAAATCATTGGATCTCCATACAAAACTATAGTTTTAACATTAATTATTTTAAAAATCTTTAACTGTGCATTGTAGAGGAGGAAAACAGTAAGGTGGTGCATGATGGTGAAGCGCAAGTAGAACTAAATGATCAACAACACATATCAGCATATTCTCCATTGGTGTTGAGACACACTATGATCTTCAATTTTTGTAAAATAAACCTAAGCAACTCAGTGTGCTAGATTACCTTCACTCTAGTCTTATAGATCCTCGTAGTACCATTCTTATAGAAGCTAAGCACCCACTTACTCATAGAGAAGACTCGTTGTCTCTCAAATCACATGACACCTTCAATTGTGCCAATCATAAAAAGTAGTCATTTCACCCACTTGATTCAAACCATCAAACTATGTTTGACAACCATTTCTTTTAACAAGCTAACATTTAGGCTTATACAACATTTTAAACATACCTGTAACTTTTCTCCAACTAGATCCATTGATCCATCTATAATCAATCTTCATACAATCTTTCACAAATTGTCTATTCCACTCTCTATTCCAACATGCTCTTTCAAAGTGATTCTTCAACCCATAAATTGTATGTAAGGATGAAGATCCCAACACTTCTCTTTTTTATGTCCTCCCCTATGACAATTAGAACATTGCATATACTCCATGCTTTTAAATGATTTACATGAACTTGTAAAACTTGTTAAATCATTTCTATCTCTCTCACCATATCCTAGGCCTTTATTCTTTGACCTCATAACAAGTTTATTACGATCTCTCATTCCTTGTTCATGTTTTCCCAAATCTTTTCCTTCATACCCCATTTTCTTCATAATTTTTCGTTAGAAGATTAATCTTTACTTGGTAAAGGTTATTCTTTAATTGTAATTATTTATTAACTTGTAAGAATATTCCAAAGGAATCCCTACAAGTCTTTTGTCTTTTTTGTCATCTCACACGTGTAAGGATGGCTTATTTTTAATTCCTTTATTAAGGAATATTTGTAATCACCTCCTTAAGAGGTGACACTTTGCACACACATAGATGAATGGTGGCATTCATTGAGTTGGGAGTTACATTCTAACTCCTTCTCACTTCTACTTATTGAGGTGTCTCTCCTCTCATTCTTCAAGACTCATGCAAGCAAGCTAAGGCTAGAACTCTCTCTCTTTCTTTGTATTATTCTTTAGGCATTTTGCCTCCATTCATAATATTGGGGTTTTTTCTTGTTTTTTCCCCTTAACAAATTCTTATGTCTCTCTTGCTTTGGTGGTGCTTGGTTTGGCTACTTCAATTTATTTGGTAATCTCTTTCCTTCAAATAATTGCTCTTTATTAGTACTTTCCATTGCTCTTTTCTATTTCATTTCATGGTATCAGAGCTTGGTATTACTAATATCTTGTGAGCTATATTGTTGAAGGTTTACCATATTTTTCAGCACACCATTGGAGACATTTTTAAAGAGGAGAAGAAGATCTAGTCCCTAATCTTGGTTGTTTTTTGTCTTCTAACCCTTGTGCAGGTTCTTTTATCTAAAGTTTTAAAGTATTTTAGTTTGCATGCATACTTAAGTTTATGCAGTTTTTTTCTTTTAAACCATCAAATAAAGGGGTTATAGTTCAAGTTTAAAAAAAAAAACCCATTTTTTGCATGTTCAAATTCTTGTAAAAAATCAATTTTTTTTTAGAAATTATTTTCTAACCTTTTTTATTATGCAGGAATTTCAGTTTTCTAATTTCATACTTCAAATAATTTGTTTGCATTTAGTGCAAAAAACCCAACAAGGGTTTATCTTATTTATCAACTTTCAATTTAAAGTTTATTTATTTCTACAGTTTATACAAATCTTAATATTAGATCTGTATAAAAATTGATTATAATTTGTATGCATGTTTATTTTTTGCAAAATTTTAGAAACCCTCAAATAAAAGGTTATATTTCATTTTTTTAGATCTTAACTTTTTTTACAATATGAGGTTAAATCTGTAAATAAAATCACTATATTTTACATTTTAGAAAAAGGGTAATCTGCTTTTTTACATATCTATAAAAATTCTCCATATTTACATGTTCAATTTTTAAAAAAAAATCAATTTCAATATCCCTATTTTTTCTATTTTACTATTAATCTCAATCTTTCTTGAATAATAAAATATCAAAAAATATTTTAAAATAATAAATAATATTCAAGCTTTCAGCCATTGCATTTTTTTAAAGAAAGAAAAATCAAGTTTCTTTTTAATCCAAATGTTGTTTACTAAATTTTGAAGGCCCTGCCTCGTACAAATCTTGCTTTTGCAACTTTTGGCACCGCTGTTCACAGCTCCTTCCTTCATCCAGAACGCAACCATATCCTTCTGCACACCAGACCTGCACTCATGCAAAATAAAATCTTTATCTTCTTTTAATTTTTTAAAATCAAACCCTCAAAGTATTTCCTGACTGTTGCTCTTTAATCTCCTTTCAAAAAGATTTTAAAAAAAAAATCTTTCCGCCCATTCTCTTGGCTGGGCATTTTCCTTTTTAATGTGCTTTTGAAGTTTTTTTTTTGAAAAAAAGGCATACTAGTTTTAATAAAAGTTTTTATTATGCAAAAGGATTTTACCGTTCTTTTTCATTATGTTTTTAAAAAAGATTTGCGTATCTTAAGCTTTTAAAAAGCTAAAAGATTTTTTAAAAAGCACTCTTTTCCTCTTTTAATCAATTAAGTAGGTTTCTCAAAAAAATTTAATAAAGTTCCTTTTTTAATACTACTTTTTTTTATTACAACTTTTAAAGTTTTAAATTAATTTTCTCTAAAGTTTATCATATTAAATCTATTAATATTTATTATTTTTTAAAATAATATATTAGTTTATTTTAACATTTGAAATTTAATTAATTATTTATTTTTCTAAAAAAGTTGTTTTTAATATTTTAGTTTAAAGGGGCTTATTTATTTTTAGACAATTTTTTTTTAAAGATTTAATTGAATCAAGAGGGATTTTTCTTTAAGCAAAAATTTACAATAGTTTTTTTTTCATAAAGTAAATTTTTTATTGCAATCATGTCAACTTTAATTCCTGAGATTAAATTAACTAGTTCTAACTATCATTCTTGGAAAACTCACATTTCTTTCATTTTTTGATTTAAACATCTTTTGGATGTTGCAACGGATCCTAAATCTAAACCAGGTTTGTCTGCATCCAAAGATGAAATTGAAAAATGGAATCTTAAAAATGAGGAAGCCCTTGGCCTCATAGGTATCTCCATGTCACCCAAACTTTATGTTCACATTGGGACATGTACAACTGCCTATGAAGC